>VZDJ01000135.1:995771-1018114 GCA_008694505.1 Cyanoderma ruficeps
TAGAATAAAAATAAATCCAGTAATACAAAAGACCACTGACAGAGTCAGAATACAACCTGATTCGGGTGATGGAAGCAGTCCAGATGAGGTGGTCTTCCTGAAGCAGTGATCCCGTAGACAGGTCTGGTAGCTCCAGTCCTCTGAGAATTCAGTCCTACTGGGGCTGCTCAAATCCTTGATTATATCCAGGTGAGACTGCCCCTCTCCCTCCCCCTGGGCGGAGCACCTCACAATGGGATGGTGAGTGATGCAGAAGAGTCTTGATGGCCCATTAGCGAGTGATTGCTCCCGGAGGCAGTTATCTATGAGTCACACAGCAAGGCATCTGATGGGCCATTAACAGAAGACAGTCCAGGGGGAGGGGTCTGGGAAACACTGCTCCAACAAACGGCTCATGAAGGTGGTGATAGAATACTTCTGCAAATTCTATACTACAACCCAGGACACTTGCCATGTCTGTGTTTTATGAGTAAGATCAGTTTGAAGCAAGGCCTCACAAATTAGTGGTCCAGCATCACTGTTACTTCATATAAACTACTAATAAGTGATTAATTTAAAAAATTAACATGAAACTACACTTCATTAATGGACTTGGAACTCATGAATTATGGAAAAGGCTAATGCTACCTGAGGAAGGGAAAAATAAACTTATTCTGTGTAGATATCTAAAACTAAATTTTAACAAATGGATGTATAACTTTATGTGGTTCACACAGTAAAAAATGAGCTGTGTTGCATAATTTTTTACATGTTCTCTAATGCATCAGTAATGGCTCAACATAAAATAATTCCATCATTAACACAGTTAAGACTGGAAACAAGTCCTGTGATTTGGAAAATAGAAATAAGAGACAAGAAATTCTAACTATGCCTTTTATCTTCAGATTCTTCGTTGTTCTTTTTGCCATTTACTCTGAGTTATTGTTTGAATCTGAGGTTTGATTAGTCAGATATTAGTTTTTGAAAAGGAAAACATGGATATCAGAAGTATCTTAGCAATAGTTTTTTAAAATATTATCATCTGAATTGTTCATACCAAATAACAGAATAATGGTAATATTGTCTGTAAAAGGCCTCCAGAAGATATCTAGGGTAGCCTCTGGCTTATAGTAAGACTATATCCAGCTTTAAAGCAAGATAGCTGTGAATGCCTACAGTCGAGTTTGGGAAATCTGTCAGGGCAGAGATCCACAAACTCCCCATGGCAAACTGTTCTAGTGTTTCACTAGGGTGAAAAAATTCTTCTTAATGCATAACCTGAATCTCACATGCTGCAATTTGTGGTCATTACTGCTTGTTACACAAGCTGCTGCTCTCAAGAAGAATTTGGCTTCATCTTTCAAATTCCCCTTCACAGGGTTGAAAGCTGCCCCTTAGCTTCCTATTCAAGCTGAACAAATCCTAGTCCCTCCATTTCCATCCATAAATCAATGTATTCTAGGACTCTGCTCTCTGCTGGACCTTCCCCATTTCCCTGCATCTGTTTTGAACAGGGCATCCAGAAACAGAATATTCCAGAAAGTCCAGTCTCACCAACTGCAAAGGTAAAGCAATTTCTCTCAGTTCACTGGCAACATGCCTCCTAATATAGCTTGGTGTGCAACTTGAGACTTATTTGGACTGTGAGCATGCTCCTGGCTTAAATTCAACTTATTTGGCATTAGCTGTGAAACTGATTTGGGCTACTATTAGTCTACTAGATATACAGCCTATACATACATCAGATACAGAACCCTGCACTTCTGTTCTTGGAATTTTGTGATGTTTCAGTTAATCCAAACTTCTTAAGAACTGTAGCTGACTTAGCTCTATAATTATATATTTAGGCCACTCCTGGGTGGTGTATGTTAAGCATGTATTTTTTCTTGTCATCCAGGTCAGTGGTGAAGAGCTGGCCTCAGCATTGGTTCCAATATACTCTCCTTGATACTTACTGGCTGCCAATCAGATATCAAGGCATTGTCCACAACTGTTCAGGCAATTTTCAATCCATCTGGCTGTCCATTCATCCAGATGTACTTTCCCAACATCCAGACAATAATGTTGTGGATGTTGGTGTACCAAGTCTAATTAAACCCAAATATTTTTGTAATTCTGGATGTCACTTGGAAATATCAGGAGAAAATCAATGTTTAGAGCCAAAACCTGATTTTTTGGGTATTATAATGCTGCATTAGAGTTGTCTTGAGATGCTAATCATATTATAGGCAGAACTGCATGTGAGTATGTGCTTGTTGCTCAACAGATATAAAGATACTTCAAAGCTGGTAGTAATCACCTATAGATAAACAAGACATACCATAATGCTGCAGTGAGATGACGTTTGGCATCATGAAGCTATTATTTGTCTGCCCTTGTACTGGATTTGGGTGGCAAGGTTTGGGGTTGGAAGAGGTGGAGGATGAAGCTACAAGGGTAGCCAATCAAGACAGTGACAGCCAGCTTCAAAATGGATCTCTGCTGCCCAAGGCCCAGTCCGTCAGCGATAGCAGAAGCACCTGTAGGATAACATATGTAAGAAAGGCAGGAAAAAACTGTGCAGCACCAACTGCAGCCCAAGAAGAGGGTGAGAATATGCAAGAGGAACAGCTCTGAGACACCAAGGTCAGTGGAGAAGGAGGGGCAGGAGATGCACCAGAGGTGAGATTCCTCTGCAAGCTGTGGTGCAGACCATGGTAAGCTGTGCCCCTACAGCCCATGGAGGACCATGGTGGAGCAGAGATCCACCTGCAGCCCCTGGAGGACCCCATGCCAGAGCAGATGGATAACTTTGAAGGAGGTTGTCACCCCATGGAAAACACTGGCAGGATCTGTGGACCCCTGAAGAGAGGAGCTCATGCTGGAAGAGGTTTACTGGCAGATCCTGTAGACCTGTGGAAAGAGGATTCCATGCTGGAGCAAATTTTCTGGCAGGACTTGTTACTCCATGGAGTACCCAGGCTTGAACAACATATTTCTCAAGGACTGCATTCAGTGGGAGGGACCCACACTGGAACAGTTTGTGAAGAGCTGCAGCCCACAGGAAGGAGTCATATTGGAGAAGTTTGTGAAGGCTGTCTCCTATGGGACAGTCTCCACACAGGAGGAGGGAAAATGTGTAGTGGGTCTTCCCTGTAAGGAGAAGTGAGCTGCATAGACAGCATGTGAAGAATTGGTCACAAGCTCAATGCTCCATTCTTCTGTGCCACTGGTGGGGAGGAGGTACAGAAAATAAGGAATGAGGTTGATTAGGTGGTTTAAGATTTTTCATTACTCTACTCTTAAATGAGTCTCAAATAAAATGATTTGCAGTAAGTTAATAAGTTGAGTCTGTTTTTGCCAAGATGGTGAAAAGGTGAATGATCTCTCTTTATCTCAACCCACAAACCTTTCATCATGTTTTCTTTCCCCTGTCCAGCTGAGGAGGGCTGTGCTACAGCAGCTTTAGAAGGGATCTGGCAGGGAGACAGGGTCAAGTCAACCCAACCCAACTCCCATTCAGGCTAGCACAAGGAGTACAGTGTGGTATTTGGACCCATCATTTCATCTTAATGCACTTTTATAATGATTTAATAAATATTTCTCAGCTGAGTACATAACAATATTACTTCTATTGGCTGTACAAATCACTTTTACCAGGTTCACCTCAATAGCAAGTCTTGTAATTTCTTTGATGATTGCAGCTTCATCTTGCATTTCACTGTTTCTTCAGATTAAATATATTTAAACCAAACAGTCTTAAATCTCTTCTGGCTGTACTGCAGAAAACACTTCAATTGAGTTAATTCACTTTGTACCTGCTTTGTTTGATGGACCTGACCTGAGTCTCTGGATAAGGGATTTAGAGTTCTTGAAAGGTCGGGATCATCTTCCTATTAGCCTGCAGGAGGAAAGCTGAATTTGGAGTTCATTAGGCTTTTCCTTGACAAAATACTCAGTCAAACCACTTAACATAATGCACAGTTCATCATCTCTAACACATACGATTTTTTCTTCTTCATCAGGTACAAACTCCCTTCTTCTCAGATGTTGATTTCTTCTGAAAGGAAATGTGAATGTGTGCCAGAAGAGATCCACAACTGATCTCAGACCACCAGGATTCCAAGGCATGACACAGCATGTACCTATAATTCAGACAGAAACAGTTAATTTGATTTTAATTTTCTTTTGTCAAACGCTTAATATGTTCTTTTTCTTTCTTCAGAATATGCAATTTACTCCAAAAAAGTCAGTACACCACAAAATAAATACTTGAGAAAGAGCTCAGAAATCACAAGGATGCGGCACCATACTGCAGGTATAACCTTACTGAAATGTTCCCTCATTCCCATTCTCTTTCTTCCCTCTGTGCCACAACAGACAATAATAAGTGCATGGGTGGAAGGAATCACTTGAAGCTGACAATTTGTTGCAATTCCTTAGAGTTGCACAGAATTTTGTCTTGATTACTGGTATCAGTACTTCATTTTTTCCTGCCACAGAATTTCTCTCAGCACATTACAGCCTTTCCAATCACATGCACTTCAGGAAAAAAAAGAGAAAAAAGAAACACTGATTCCTGTGAGTGGCTCAGAAAAGAGGAGAGTAACACAAAGAAGCTGATACATTAAAATTACACTTTTCTTTCTAATCTCTTGTTGTTCTAAGATCTCTTAGATTACAAGAGCACTCTATTCACTATTAGAGTCTTAGGGTAGTTAAAGGCATTTACCTATTTATTTGACACCATGAGGATCCACGTTCAAAATATGTCCCTTAAAATTCACTATCTAAACATAGAGGCCTACAACTTTTCTCATTGTAATTGTCACGATTCTACATTTCTGCTACTGGGGAACTACTGAGGCACCTATGGACCGGGCATAATCAGTTTATCTCATATCGAACTCAACCAGAAGTCACATAGAAGAATTTCCCCACATAACTTACCTCTGGAATCCAAATTCTACTAGTAGGGTTTAGAAAATCACAAACAGTCGCAGAAAACATTGCCAAATGGGACAGTGTTCTGCTTCTTAACTTCCACTGCCAAATACAGCACTTATTCAGAAGCTGGAAGAAGCTGAAATTTCTTCTGTGCGTATATAAGTCTTTCTTCTAGAAATGTAGCCTCAGTGAGGTATTCTAGACATCATTCCATATGAAAAGTTTGTGGAGAAAAATTGTCTCAGAACAAACCATATGCAACTCTTAAGGGGTAGGTCTGACACACAGCACCTCTTGATCATCTTACATGGTTCCAAGTGTTAGAAGGTATGACAGCCTCATAAACGAGGGAAATGCACTGTGTGGTTTCCTCAGAATTACAGCACTTCATTTCCACGTTTCGGCTTTTGACTTCTTCAGTCATTCTTCTCAGTGGGATTTCATTACATAGTGCTCATATGATTTGGAACTAGAAAATATGTACCTGGAACTCATATCTCCTTTCCACATAGGGATTGAAATTATTTCTTTTTAAGTAAATCTACAAAGAAAGCAGGAAAATACTAGATGGGGGAAAAAACCCTAAGAAGTAATAAACACATGAGTTTCAAAGAGGCTTTGTATTTAGTAGATATATTCAATTGTAAAAATGTGAGTAGAAGTCTGAATCTAAAGTTTTAGTTATATTTGTCTATCCAATAAATTACACAAAACCAAATGCAACTAAATAGAATGAATGACACCATAGAGAATTGTTGCTTATTAACAAGTTAAAACAGTTAGACAGTAATCAGGCTTCTGCTCTTCTCAATTCCATGTTTGCAATTTTGCTATTAGTCTTGCTCAATTCTCTCAGTATCTTAGGTTGTACCATTTCATGATGGCTGAAGCCAAGATTGCCATGATCTTTGCACTCCCAGCCAGTTCCTTCTGAGAGGAACAAGTCCAGGAAACCATCTTCTCTAGTCAGCTTATCCATCAAGAAATTTTATTAAATGTACTTCAGGAATCTCCTGGATTGCTTTGGCTTTGACATCCTTTAGTAGTTGTTAGAGTAACTCATCTTTCTGACTAGAATCAGGGCCTGCATCTGTAAGGTTTCTTCTATTTTTCTAAAGAAATATTTATCGAATTTTTGTTATTAGGTGGTTTGTAGTCAAAGCCCCTCATTAAATCACTTTAGTTGACTCTGATGCTCCTTTACCCACAGATCCCAATTACCCAATTAGATCTTTGTGCATTTGGCCTTTGGGCCTTTGTGCCTTTGTGTGTAACGCAACTCCTCCTCCCTGCCTTCCCCATCTGTGTCGACTCATTGTCCATCCTTTACAACATTCTTTCCAAGCAAACATATCTGTGATCCCCATGAGACTGGAGCTCTGCAGCAGCACCTGGACTTCTCCTGTTGTGATTCCCATGCTGTATGAACTGATACCCAGGTGTCTGGGATAGGCCTCCAGTAGCACTCTTTACTGATTGCACATTGGAGAGCCTCCTTCGTGTTTTGTCCCCAGGCACTTCCTTACCATCCTTATCATGCCTCCCTGCACCTCTCTTTAGGCTTTGGTCACCATTCCCTAACCTAGATTAAAGTCTTCCTCTCTTGTTGGCAGAGGTGTTCCTGCCCGCACCTCTCCCCTGTCATCCTTATTCTTCAAAGTAAACTAAGGAGCTATGAAAAACAAATCTTTGCAAGTGACATGAGCTGTTAACCAGGTATTGCCAGATGCCTTGCTGCTCCACTCACAATCAAGAATGTGAAGTGTAGGAATAAATAGAAGTGAAGAAAAAGGTTTTAATTGCACCATAGTTTTTTCCCTGGGTAGCATATTTGTCACAAGCTACCTAGGTTGTCATAGTTTGTTTTCCATTGTGCATTCTGCTTTCTGTGCATCTTCAATACAAACTCCTTAATTTTTTCCAGTCTGTAAATTTTTTATGGCAACCACTCTATTGGAAAGACCTCTTTTTCGAAGTACAGAACCAGAAAATGAAAGTAAGAAAGTCAGAAGTGTCAGAAAAATAAAACCATAGGATTTTGAGGGAAAAAATTCAGATCACAACAATTAATGAAATAATGTTAGTGAATCAAAGGTTGCCTATATTTTAGAAAATAAAAAGCTTAAATCCAGTTCTTTTTCTTAGGTCTGAATATGTCTTTTATAAAATATATCTTTGTATCAAACTGTTCTTTATTATTGTTTCTGTAACAAGTTTAAGTACAACATCAAAGAAGGACTGAGTGCTTTTAGAGATCATTCGTTTTTTTTTCCTGAGCTGTCTCTTCTAAGCATGTTTGCTTTCTTCTGGGTCAGTATGTGAATTTTTAATCTGGAATTAAAATTACTACCTCATTTTTATCAAAATATGTTTCTGGGAAGTGAGAAGGAATATTGGCATAGTTCAGAAATTAGGAACCAGATGGTCTGACTAGGGTTACCTGAGCTGGTAAAAAGTGACAAATTCAGGTTATAATTTGCAACAGCAAGGTGCTATTTCCCAGATGCTGTACTCAGTCTAACAGGTCAATTTCTAAATTTTCATGTACTAATAATTAAACAAAGTTCTCTTTCAGTTCTCATGCGAGGCATTGTTCAGTCATTACTTTGAGAGTGCATACCAGTTTTACCTGAGCTGCATCCATCATTACTTTACTTTTGCTGATTCCTTTGAAGCAAGACCAAATAAACATTTCACATTCAAAAAGTAAATGAAACCAACACACCCACCCCTTCAAAGCAGGCAGCTAGAAATTATATTTTTAAAAAATGCTAGCAGCATCGTTATCGTGGCAGTTCAGGCCAGATAAGAAGTGCCTTCACCAAAATGAGTAGCCATTGTACAGGTGGAAGTAGTCTTTAGGCAACAGCAGAAATCATGGAAGCACAATATTGAAGGTCTGGAAAACAGAGGACCAAACAGGAAAATGAGACTGTTTCAAGGAGAGCTACTATAAGTCTATACTTCCAAAAATACAGAGGAGACTCAGTGTGTACCACACTTAACGACTATGGGATTCCCTAAGTCACATCTCCCTACTTGTAGATGTTTTCCTTTTCTTTTGCCTCTTTTTTATACTTTTAACTCTACTATGACTTACCCATCATGAAGGACAGCATTTTTCCTTTTCTACATTAATCAAGACATTCACCTTTGCTCCACTCTCTAAAGATAAAATATAAAAAAATGCTTTCAATTCACATTATCAATGTGAATATTTTTTAATAATACAATCAGAAATAAACTTTTTAGGATTTTTCTCCATATCTGCCAATAATTAGTCAGATCACTCATTAAAGAAAAAAAACACTCTGCCTGCTATAAACTTGACTTGTTTAGGATCACAGATGTTAGAAAAAGTCAAGGTACTTCTTTAATTTTTTTTATAGATAATGTGCTTAAAAAAGGACTTAATTAGATAGACATTGACTCTAAACAATTCATCCAGCCATACTATTCCTTTTGGTTTGCTTGCATACTCCAGTTAAATTATTCGATGTTTGCAGATGTCTTTACTTCTTTATCAGACCTTAAGGACTGATTAAAACAATTGAATTGAGTAGTTTGCTCTCAGTTTGAAGCTCTTTTTTATACTAAATAGTTAAATAACTCTTTCCTCTCCATTTTCTTCAGTCTAGGGAACACCAGTGTTTGCAGACTTCTCTTGAAGTTCTTACTTGCTGTCTAAATCTTCAATGGTCTGTTTAAATGCACCATGAAGTTTTACATTTAATATCTGCAGAGGACTGAGCATGACTCAGCCATCAGTCTCCCATCCCATAGCCTCCTATCCTCAAGAGATTGTTTGTCTCCAGACTTTCTGAAGTCCAAATACCCTATGAATATCAGTACCTTATGTTTGTTAAGTTCAAATGTAGATAACATATATCAATGCTGAGAAAGTCTCAAACTGCTCTTACACAGCATGAGGCATCCTGCATACACAAGCATTTGAGTATTTTATTTTTGTGTTGCCCACCGCTGATCTTAAATTAAATCTAAACTCACGTGCATGAATAGCATATGAAATGCATGCACACAAAGCAGAGTAAACCAATGTGCAGGACAGGTGAACAAAAACATTCTATTTATTATTACCAGTATGGCTTCAGCTGTAGTACCAGGTTGCATGTTGTATAGTACCTCAAGGAGGACACAACTCTTCCAGAAAATAAAGCTCATGGATGGAAGAGTATCTTGGATGATCAGAGGCTCAGGAAAAATGACATAGGAAGTATGACTGAGGACTGGATTGTTGCAGTTGAGAGAAGACTGACAGAATTGGGACAAGAGTCTTAAAATGCACAAAAAATATCTTCCAGAATGGAATCATAATTTCTCCATGGCCCTATAGAACATACAAGAAGTACTGGGCCAACCACACTAAGTGACATTACCTTAAGCACCAGGAAAAGTCATTCAAGGTGAGATAGTGAAGAGTATACTGGGACCCTTGACCTAGGACTCTGAAATTTTCATGATTGGATGAATTTTGAAAAAGGTTTTGTTTACACAAATACCTATGAGGGATTATTTATGCAGACTTTATCTTGCTTTATATTCAGAAGATGCAGAAATTAATATTCTGAGGTCTTTTCCAGTTCTACCTCACAAGATGAGCTATTTTTATCAGTGCCATTAAGAAAAAAAAGAGCAAAAAATATCATTAAAGATACAATCATAAGACATTCAATTCAAATCTTTCAAATACAGTTTTAAAAAATAGACAAATCCACTATTTTTTTCTACTGTGAGTGTTGTCAAACTCTGCAACCCAGGGAGGCTGTGGGGTTTCTGTCCTTGGAGATATTTTGAACTGAATTGGATACAGCCCTGAGCATGCTGCTCCTGATGGCTCTGTTTCAACTCAATATCTCCATAGACCCCTCCCAACATCATCCATTATGTGGATGACATGAAATCAAATACTTCTAACATATTTAAACTAGTGATTCCCACCTTTCACTCCACCAGTGACCAAAGTCTTGATCCAGCTTTTTAACTGTAAGTACTTACAACTGAATTATTCTCAGCTTTGTTATAACCCAACTTGTTTTGTAGAGAAACTACATGACATGGAGGTTGACAAAGACCTGAAGTATCAATAATTACAGCCACTTACAAATCACTTCTCACCTTGGTCAACAGGGAAGCAACCTAAGCATCTGGATATTCAACCACAAATTTGAGAACTGAGTGTTTAGTAGAAGTTGGCAAATATTCATCTGACCTGCTGTCAGGTATAAGAAAAACTATGCTACAAAAGACCCTTCCCCAAAAAAGCACATCTTGGCATCTTGTCATATAGATATTTTTATTATCAATGTACCTTTCTTCGTTATTCTTTTAAATAAACAGCTACTGAAAACTGAACACAGACTGTCATTACCATGGAATAACTTCTTAATTAAAAATGCAAATTAAATTAAGTATTTGTCTTTAAACAAAGTGGGAAAAGAGCATAAATACGTCAGTTTGCTATGTATATTTCTAAAATAAATATTTTAGAAATATACAACCCCTCTAGTTTTCTGAAGACATATTGATATTGAAAATTATGAAATACCTTTATGGTTTTCATGCAACTACTATGGAAACTCATTATAATACAGAAATTTATATACTGGAAGACTTAAATTCAAGCTTGAACCTACACTTCATTGAAATACGAATAAAAATTCCTTTTCTTTCTTTCTTTCTTTCTTTGTGTCCCTTTCCTTCCTGTTCTTTGTTCAGTTCCTGCTCTGCAGATGGCGGTTGTGCAGAGGAGCACTGGGGCACCCCGGCCCAGGGGCCACTGGGGGCACCCCCCAGACACCAGATTTACACAGGGAGAGCTGAGACTTNAAAAAAAAAAAAAATCCACATCTTCTCGTCAAATCAATCTTTCATCTGAAAAAAAAAGCAACAGCTACAACACAAAACCTGACTAATTTTAACATACATGGAGGCAAAACGGACCAAAGCCTAAAGCCTCAAAGTAGATAACATTAGGCAATAGCATTTTAACAGGAAGAATAATTAACAGTTGGAGCAACTTCAAAAACCTAGGCTGCGTTTTTCATCCTCGACATATTCAGGTTAAGCTTAGACATTGTTCTGAAGTTTGCACAGCAATTAATCAAAGGAAGACTCACAACCTACAGGGTGGGGACAATCTGTGAATGTAACTACAAAGGTACTGTCTGGCTTCATAACCAAGGAGCAGGTAAACTCTTACGCCTTCAACTGGAAGTTCTTACTGGAAGTTCAGCCCCAACTGGTTTGTCAGCCAGAATCTGTCCAAGGTGAAAGAAACCATGGGCTTGAGAGAGTAGAGTGGCAAATCTGCCATGGAACTTAAGAAAATCAGAATTTCACTGGGGTAGTGCCCTTTGCAGTACTGAAAAAAATGCACTCACCTTTGATTGCTTCCCCTGGCCCCTAAAAGGAGGCAATGTAATGGTTGTTAATAAAATAATTCAGGTTGTATCAAGATATCACAGTAACAAGGCAAGGAAGCTTTTTTCCAGAGCAGGATTAACACTATTTTCTGTTGACAGCAATGAGGGTCCAGTTGTGCTAATTACAATTTTCTTTTCCTCATAATTTATATTCATTTTTCATACTTGACTCGGAAATTGGAAATACTCAATAAAATTCATGCAAGCAACATGAAAGAACACATAAATTAAAATAAATAAACAAAGATAAAGAAGAATTTGAACTAGTTCCAGGCTTCTGAAAGATTTCCAGGGGTATTAAGTAAACTATTTATCAGATGCACTATTTTTAGCATTTCCTCTCTGCTGCCAGGTTCATTTTCAACATGTTTTCTACATGAAAGCTCTTTCATTCAGACTTATTTTCATACTCCTTTAACTACCTAAAGGTGTAACTACCATTTTTAAATCATACCCCAGATACTTCCATCTTCTTTCACCAATAACAGGAAATGAAGGAATGCTGATGTTTCTGATTGGTCCTGTCTGTTATGCATATATTCCACTTTATACTAATTAGTTCTTTCAGGCACTTCCTTTCTAAGGGATCTATAGCTTTCTCTATCACTATAGAAAATTTGGAAATTTGAAATTTGCATAATTTAATTGAAGGCTTATGTGGGTTTTAGATTTTTTATTAACTCTTGGGTTATACTTAATAAAACCCCAGTTTTAATGTCAGGTTATGATCTGCTGTTTTTCTGAGCAGATGTTACCACCAAATTTATGCCCTGACTCTTCTTGTGTTCTTTTGTCATCTTTTTGATAGGATCTTTTGTGGAATTTTACTGAAGGCAATTTTTTTTCAAATGGCTCATTTCTTCTGTCATTACAGGGACGAGAAGAACTGGTGGTCTTTATTTGTATGGTGACTGAACCAATGTGTAAAAGAGCTGTATTTTACTAATGACATGCAATTTGTCTTTTCTTCTTCACTTCTTTTTTTTCTTTCTTTAGAAGAGCAGTAAGAGAATGCATTAATATTTGAGTATAATATCTGTGTTAAACCTTTCATTTAAGGCTACACTTTTTTGAACTCTGAATATTGAGCCTTGAAGAAAATATCCTTGGTGAAAAAATATATAAGTTTTTCAAAGCACTCCAGCTTAAAAAAAGTTTAACGTTTTTTAATAGTAGGAGAAGGGCATTTTATCATGCTCAAAAATAAATTAAAAATATTCCCGTTTAATTTACCCATTAAAAATTATGACTTTTGATGAAGAGCATGAAGGAAAATACCAGGCAAAATAGTAATTTTGGGAGGTCATAAATCACTGGAAGAACTTTTGCCTGAGCCATAATTATATCCCTCTGAAAGCTATGTGGTACTAAAATAAATCTCACTGCCAAATTGTGAGACCAACTTTTTGTTACACTACAGCTGAAAACATTCTTTTCTCACTGCCAGCAAGCATAACATTTTGTTTTCAGCACCCACCCACAGCTACTCAGAAGAGAAAGGATGTGCACTGCAATTGAACCATTAGCCAGTCAGATAAACTGCGAGAGGCTGTTCTGCTCTGCCAGCCAGGCAGAATGGCATTATAAAAACTCCTGTTGAGGTATAAATGTAACTTTCCTTCCTCTCCATTTGCGGTGAATATTCACAAGTCCTCTAACGCAACAGAATCAAAAGTCAAAAGTGAAGTTACATTGCAGATTTCCTGCCCTTTAAAGGGCAAGGGATAGTGTCTGGCATTAAACAGACCATCTGCAAGGGTGGTGATTTGAAGTGGAAATTAACTCAGAGTGGGGATTTACAGTGAGAATTCACTGCTGGTTTTTTTCCGACCATTCATGGAAATATCCAATGCCATTAATGAAAGTATTTCAAGAAACACTAATTCTGGTAAAGGGACAGATTTTGGTGTCACATACAGTCAGGCACAAGACTCTAGAAGATATGTCATAATGTCAAAGATAGGAAATGTTTTAAATAAACTATGAACCTGAGAGGAGAGACTCAGTGTTGATGACCAGTCTACTCTAAATAGCTGTGGAAAAGCCACTTCAAGATCTTGCTTTTCCTGTGTCCCAAAAAGAATGATAAATTTTTCCTTCAAAGCACTAAGATTTCCATCTTCCCTCTTCCTTATTCTGCTACAACACAAGTCTATCTGTGCAGGGTGAAATAGCCAAAAGAGCACACTTGGACAGACTACTGTGGACAGGCAATGTTGTTTCAGGTCCTGTAATCTGACAGTGCAGTGGAGAATTTTTGTCTCCTACCAACACCCATTCCGTGCTGTCAGGTTCTGGGTGCTGTGATCTACATACTAGAGGGCAGTTATCCAACCCAAGGAACAGCATAAGCTCTCTTAAAATTGGACACCACAATGAAAACAGACGATAAATCTGTATTAAATGCCACTGTATAGGCACACAGTGGAATTACTGCAGGTATTTGTTAATATAGCTTGTGGCTGTGTTGCATCCTGTGGTGGACAAGCTTAACAGGAACAATTATTTTAGAGCCAGTTTAATTTACACTGCTGTTCTCTTCCCTGTCTCCCATATGAACATATCTATAATTAAAATATTGTCAGCAGAGCTGGATCTTTTACTGACCACTGACAGTCTCCTCACTATGGTATAATAACAAAGAGCAGAAATCCTGTCTTGTGCAATAAATTCTGTCTTATGTGCCATTACCTTAGAGAAAGTATTACTATAATTGTAGGTCTAAGTGCAAGTTTCTCTATGATATGTTTGATAACAAATCAATACATATAAAGGACATTCATTATATTCCATCTGCACTCCCTCCTATCCCAAATAAAGAGAAGAAAAGAACCCAGTGCGGTGCTCAGATATCAGGAAATGCTGTAATATTCGTTAAATATTTGCAGGGAAATAAAATTAATTCTTCCTGATGAGTGCTTTCAAGACTTCAAAACTGTGGGTTCTTTTAAAGTAGTCATTAATTATTTAGCAAAACTGAGTAGAAATTCCCATTATGTTTCCATGTTCAATGTTCATGTTCATGTACCTCACTGACAATGATGAGGTCTAGTTCACATTTCTTACTGCTCAGTGAATGCTGTACAACGTGCTTCTCACTAATTAGAAGTTGAAATTCCCTGACTTTCAGTTACCCTCCATCCCTTTTTCCTAATCAGATTTGAGTTTCACTGTTACTGAAGTTGAATAGGAGGAGCTGAATACTGAAAAATATGGAAAAACAAATTCTTGAGCAGATTCTTCCTTCCTTGAAAAGGCTTGTGCTCCATGGAGTGTGTTTTGAGGTTTTCTGGGTACTTTTGTGAAGGACTATATCCAACCTACCTCATTCAAGATATGTTCTTTGACTTCATTTTTGAAAGATGGGACTGTCTGCATGAACAGAGATTGACAGGATCAAATCCCTGGTAAGAAAATTCTTCAAACATTTGAAGCCAGCAATGTTAAATGTATGTGTAAGTGTTCAGTAATGTCAACAAAGAGAGTTGATGAACTAACCCAGTGTCTGCTAAACATCACAGGCAAATAAATACAAAAGCTCCTTGATGCAGATTTTAAAAATATAAGGACTGCAATGTAACTAGCTATAGCACAGCTGTGACAAGAAATAGCAGAAAAGGATCAGAAAGCAAGAAGCAGATCAGAAATTGCGCATTGCTTCACTAGCCATTGGGGAAAAAAACAATAAAAAGCTGCATCTAAATATTATTCCAGACCCAATAAGAAAACTGATAAAATAGAAGGCAAAGCATCAGACATGGCTGGGCACTGACGGTCTCAGTTCTATCTAGCTTCATGTCAAAGGTGAAGTAATAGGACTCAGGGAATATACTGAAGGGCAGGTAATCCAAAAAGTGAGTGATTGGTAGAATGTGCCAAGAGAGATTGTGTTAATTTCAGCATGGATGAATGCAAATGTCACCACCTGGGAAGGAGAACCCCCTTGAACTTATGGGAATGTATAGTTGCATCATGTGTAAGGCTTACTTGGAAACACAAATGCCATGACTACAAAAATAACCCTTTTTCCTTCTTCCCCCAGCTTTATGTGCCAAGAATGATGTTGCATGGTCTGGAATATTACTTGGGGCAGCTGGGTGTCAGATTATACCCTTTTCTCACCCAGAGAGGGGGCAACTGAGAGGTGTTTTAAAAACTTTTATTCTGTTTTCAGTCTCATTGTGAAGGTGAGACAGTGCAGATGTTACAGTTCGCACCATCACAATCAGAAGCCAAACTATTTCCTAATTACTATACATTATAAGCATTTCTTGGCCTATCAGCTTTTGCCACACAATGCTGTTAATGCCTTCCAGCCAGTCATGTAAAATCAACCCTTGTGGGTCCTACTACAATGCACCTTTCATAATTCTATTTCTCCAAAATATCTAGTCTATTTGCAAGGCCATCACTTGAAACTTGTTTCCAGTTCCATTTCTCTCTGAACAATATCTGTCCTACTCCGTGAAATTTCTAAGTCAGCATTTTCTATCTCGAAGTTTGCATACAGATACATACTATGTGAGCCTTCTGTCAGGCTTTGAGAATTCTCTACAAATCCATTTCCCACAGCTGGGGTCAGCAGTGCCAGCAGTGTCACCTCCCAACCCTTTGGGCAGCCCCAGCCTCCTCCCTGATGGGGTGATGTGAGCAGCAGAAACGCTTCGATGCTGCTCGAGTGCTGCTCCATAATAATGAAAACACCCCTGTGTTATCAGCACTGTTGCAGCACAAATCCAGAACATAGCCCTATACTCTAAAGAAAAGTAGCTCCATGCCATCCAAAATAAATCTGGAGATACTCAAAACCTGACGGTACACATCCCTGAGCAACACACTCAGCTTTGAGCCAGTGTGGGGGTTGGACTGTGGTCCAATTTCTCTAAGGTCCTTCAAACTCCAGCTCATTTGTGGTTGTGTGTAATTCTGAATGTTGTGTAGTTATGATTTGTCACAGTTTCTGACACACAAAGGACAAAGCAGGCACAGCAGAGTTTAGGGGAAACTTCCTCCTCCTCCTTTATTCAAAATCTGACTCCATTTATATACATTTATACAAAGGTTAAGAGATTGGCTACACAGGTCACTACCTCTTTAACCTGGATGGTGAACATCACCATCAATCACATTTCTCCTCCCAGAGGAGAAATATGTAAACATTCTAAAAATATACATTGTTTACATGAAGCTGCGTGAGAATCTGCAGTGCAAAGTTACAAGCACTTAAAAGTAAGAAAACCTAGGGTGACAATGACTTGACTGTATAAATTCCTGAACAAGCCAGTCTAACCTCACAGCTGATCCTGTTTTGTGCAGGAAATGGACTAAGGTCTCCTCAGGTCCCTTCCAAGCTTATTATCTTTTGATGCTGTGCTTGGCAGCAGAGCTGGGTACTGCAGTGACAAAGATGAGCCAGCTAAACAGTTTAGGAAGCAACAACATAGACAGAATGTAAACACCCCTCAGAATAGAATTCTTTATTGTACCTCCCAAATGATTCTCTAATGCTCAGCACTCAGAAGCTCCACAAGTCACTGCAACACTGGAAATAATTTAATTGCACAGCCATGTCTGAACTTTCTTTTAGGTCTACTATTGTCAAAACATAGCAAACATCAAGTATAAAGCATTATACTTGGACCCATGACAAACAGCTGACACAAATGCATGTATCGTCAGCAGACATCATAGCAAATTTCAGAGGAATATTATTTGATGAAGTCATATCTGAAATTATGAAGAAAATAAACAATGAAACAAACATCTTCTTACTTATCCCATATGCAAGACACACAATATGAAAGGCATGGTTGACAGAAGATGTAAAGATGATAGTAATATCTAAAGAAATTACTACAAGCAAATTATGAGGTGTACCTTTGCAGGAGTTTTTTTTATTCTGAGAAACAGCTTTTTGGCAGATATAAAAATGAATGTCAATAAAACTTTTGTCATGGATTCAAAAAGAAAAAAGCCGGCAATTCCTGTATACATCCTTTGTGCAAAAAGATATAAGTGGGCTAAGTCTTGCTCAGTTATATACACACAAACTCCAGATTTTACAACGTAAAATTTGATGATAGAATCCATTCTGTAAAAGGAAGAACAGAAACAAAACCCAACATAATCTTTTAGTCAAAATGAGAGACACGGATAAATGTACTCACCAAGTCTAGATAATAGTTTAAAGGAAAACAGTTGCAAAATCATCGTCATAAAGTTTCCCTGATGAAGGGACATTGACAGACTAACAGCTTGGCCCCCAAAGAGAAATCAAGGTAACTGCTGCCTTTACAGCAGAGTGGTAGGTCTATATATATTAAACATAAGCTTAGAGAAAAACAAAGTCTGCTTACCCATCTGAACATACCCTACATGAAAAAAGGCTTTGGTGAATAGCTCCTAAACCCTTGGTTCATCCTTGCTAGAAAAAAAATAGGTTTGAACAAGCTACAGGGGACAATAAGGACCAACTGGTTCTGGAGGAAAAAAAGTCACTAGAATGGATTGATCCAAAAGGGTACATGGTGACAAAACCAAAACAGACTTCAGCTAGTTTCATGTGTCTATATTAGGACAGTATTTTCTGTGAAGAAAAAATACAAGAAAAAACAAACAAAAAAAAAAACACCCAAAAAAAAAACCCACCCAACAACAACAAAATAAAAAATTGGCTTAGCATCAAAAGAGATGGAATACTGAGAGGAATTGAAAATGAGAAGGAAAACAAATTCAAAGTATTCTCCCAAAGCTTGGGGAATATACCAAGGAAACTACTCACTGGAAATGTCATTAAGTTCAAAATCCTGAGAGCAGTGGTAAATAGGAGGACTTGCACAATATGCATGATTGAAAACATACCCTGAGTGATTCTTACTACCACTAAATCTTAATGATGTATTACAAATGACACTTGCTGAAAAACAAAAATATAAAAAGTTGCCTGCCACCAACATTGTTTCATGTTAAAATAGGGATGAGGTATCCTTCAAGAACACAATAAGCTATGCATAACAAAAGCAAGAATATGTTTTCAATAAATATATGCCTATTTGAGATGTAAATAGTTAAAGAGTAACAAGAAATCAAGTTTATTTCAACTTTTGAAGTTTAGACAGAAAGTTCAGATCTGCCTTATTGGATAAACATCAGGTCCTCCTACTGAATGTACTTTTACTGGATATGGCTTTTTATCTCCTCTTATAAAATTACCATAATCTCCTTTGGACTGTTTCAGGAATACTTTTGGTTTCTACAAATCCACCTTTCTTTTTGAATCCTCATGGTAATCCTTAACAGCCATTTGTCCAGATGAATTTTCAGTTTCTGAATAGAGGAAAAACAATGGCTAACATTTTCCCACATATTTATCTCCTATTGGAATATGTACTCTGTATCATTCAGTGCAGACAAACAGTGAAAGAAAATTTTAAAACATAATATTACAACTACTGTCTACAAATACATCAGACAGCATAAACTGCAGCCTCTGCATGAATTTTGAAATCCAGATTTAAAAGCCACAACAACATAAATGAAAAACCAAGAACTTTTGAATATATTGAAATATATTAAAGCTGTAAGGCCAGTGATTTATTTTGTGAGAATTTAATAAAACAAAGTAAGTCGACTGCAATATTGTTTCATTTACAAACTACTAGCAACACGTAATAACCCTCATAATAATGTAATTCTAGCAATTTGTGCCTTCCTGACTTCAATAAATTAATGTTAAATAATAATGTTAATTAATAATGTGACTTCAAAAAATTAGTGTTAAAAAAATAACAAAAAGGAGATCATAAAAACATCCTACTATGTGTCCTGTGTGTCACAATCATTAGATCTAGGGATCTCATGGTCTAGACAAATCGGAGGAGCACCAAGTGTTAAAACATAATACAATTATCTCATTAATAAAAGATGTCAAACCAGAATAGAATTATCACACTGAAGTTCAACTGAATCGATGTTTCACCTACACAGAAAATTTTCAGTGAAACAATTCACTGAAGTGGAAGCTACAAACTATTACAAACTTATTTTCTAACACATTACAAAGCCAGAGTACATGTACAATTTACTTTTGTGTAGCACTTGAAACTACTTTTTTATCTTCTACAGAATTGCAGTACTCTTTCATTTTTCCTTAAAACTCCACTGTCTCTCACACAGAAGAATCAATTTTTCAGAGGGACAGTCTGACTCTTCACAAAGCACTGCTGCTATACAGGTTGCTTTGGCTGGTATTGTTTGAATGAGTATGCTAACTTGAAAAGAGCTTGGAAAGTCAAGGCATTGTATGAAAAAACGATGGGGAGAAATATTATAAACCTAAGAGTCTGAAGGAATGAAGTAAAATTAGCATGGGTATTTTTTTGTCTGTGCTCCCTGCCATATACCTTATGACTTCTTTATATTAAGAAAACTAGAGTCATACTCATGTTTTTATATCAGAAAACTATCTATCCCCCATTTTTAAACTGGATTATGTTGTCCCAGTGAAGATTGTTTCTCTACCCCTAATCCCTTCTTTTTTACTTGGACAGCTTCGAAAAAAAAAAACCATTACAAGCATGTAACAGAAGATACAGTCTTTGCAATGTTCCCTACCTTATTGACATTGTGGGTCAAGTGCCCAGACAGCTTAAGCTGGTCCACGGAGGCAAAACCCTGGCATTTGCCAGAGAAAAGATCAACAATGAATTTTTTTTAAAATGTTCTCTGCAAGGATTCATTCTACAGTAGTGCTAAATCAATGTCCTGCTCTTACTTTGAGGAGATTGTAAGTTATGATCTACTCTAAAATAGGAATCATGGATTTTAGTGAGCAGAGTAAAAACCTTCATAAAGAGTCAAAACCTAGAAATTTTTCCTCTGAGCCTATAGCTACAGCTGAATTGTATTTCTCTTATTAAAACATACTTTATTTTTTATTGTTAAATAAGCAATTTTATCTCTGTTGCAAAGAGAAGCAATCACCCTAAATTTCTTTTCACAAGAGTTTTTGTCCAAACTAAGAGTCATTCTTTGAGCTTGATATATGTCATAAAAGTTACAGTGTTTCCAAAATGTTCCCCTCACTGGCACTTTAGCTTACATTAGCAATTCATGTAGAATGATTTGTTCTACAAAAATCTCTGTTTGGTTCTGCTTCTTTATGACAGCATTCAAACACAAAATGGGAGAATTATAAGCTTACAAGCAACTAATAGGAGTGAAAGAAAGAACTGTTCTCAAAAGCATCATTAGAGACATTTAAAGGAAGTAGAGTGCACAGCAGCATAAAAGAAATTGTATTTGCACATGAACTACAACTACTAAGAATTCATCCCTTTCTCCAAATGTTTTGGGGGTTTTTTGAGTTGAAAACCACAAACAGGTACTATTTATGAGGAGACACTTTTTCTCGTTCTTTAATACTTGCCAGCTTCTGTCACTCTTTTTCTATATGTAACAATCCTCACAAAAGCAATAATGTCTGCAATTGCATTCATCATTTGGAGAACATGAACAGTTTAGTCCCAGTTTCGATCTTTTATACTGATTCTTCTCTGCCACAGGTCTGTAAGCCATAAAAATACATAAAATGATACTACATACATAAAATACATAAAATACATAAAATAAAGTTGAAGCATCATTCAATATATTGTTAATTTGTGGACAAAGGAGGGAGGCTGCACAATACAACCAAATGTCCATATTTCTTCTGCTGGGCACAAAGGTCTTGCCAGTCTCCACTGCAGCCTCAAAGCTAAACCAGCAAAGCCAAGGCAGCACCTGCCAAGAGGGTTGGCAGAATCCTGCCAACCATAAGGTCAGGTTTGTGCACTAGCATGGGGGTCAGTAAAGGTTGCAACTTTCCCCCATTTTTGACTGGTCCCAAACCTGGAAACTTTTAAATTCAGCCAGCTGATCATGTTAATAGAAAATCAGATGCAGCTAGCAAGTAGGAGCTCCTTGTTCTGTGTCTAAACTCATCAGAAAGTTTTCAGAGGTATGAAAATGTTTAGATATTTGGTATCTGGTACTCATAGGTTTAATAAATACCTACAGACTATAGCTGGAATAGAAGTGAAAGATTTGCACATGTTCTCACTATACACCCTGTCTTAATTTTAAGGTCTGCTGGAGATGGATGGGCATTCATATGCTTTTCTCCTTGTAAGTATTGTCATAATATTTGACACAGACTGAATATATTTGTGCTCAGGAATACTGTGCTCCTCCATTGCCACGACTCAACATGGAAGTACTTAACTGTTCATTTTTTTTACTTTGTTGGACAATGATTGGGCTGTATGGTTATCTTTGTGTCCTATGCCAGCTTCCATGCACATGTATATAGGAATGCAACTGGAATACTACAGATTTATGAGTGAGACAGAAGTTCAATAGCACTAACCCAGCTGAAGAGAAGATAGCCAATGCACTGCTCTCAAGAGTGACTGCTCATGATGTAGCTGATTTTAGAAACAAGGTTACAAGTAAAAGTCATTATTGGTATCTTTAAAATTAAATACCCCCTATTTCAATCATGGATTTCTAGCTTTTTTTCAAGTATTCTTCTTCAAATGTCACACAAAAAATTAAATTAAACATTTTTGCACAGACACATTTTTCTATTTTAGTCTATCTTCCAGCAGATAGGTAAAAGAGGAAGCAAATAGCAGAACAGGGCAAAAAAAGAAACAATATAAATTCCCTGTGTTTACAAAGATGGAGACATAGATTATGCACTTTATAAATTCAAAATCCTGTGCTTTGCTATTTGAAGTCCTTAACTTTTTCATGGAAGTAATTTTTTTATTTTTTTTATTCTCTGCAAAGGAATTCTTAGGGCTACTGATTCTGGTGTAGAAGCACCACTTTTGGAGAAACTGGGAGGACACTGCAATAACAAAAACTTGTTGGAAGCTGATTATACTTGTGGTTAAAAGAAAAATTGTCCTAGAGATTATCACAGGTGGAATTAGCCACCGTAAAGGCAGG
>VZDJ01000135.1:1019309-1042784 GCA_008694505.1 Cyanoderma ruficeps
TTCTTAGAAGAAAAATGCAATTTTTAAAATATTAATATTCTGTGACAGTCTATAGAAATCTTTTGAAAGTTGGACATTCATTGATGTGTCATGACCAATACCAAAATATTAGAAATAACTGGCACTTTCTTTCAAAATATCCATTTTTGCAGTCCTTAATGATAACTCTTGGGCATAACAGTAATAAAAGTAGTTTAAAATTGTCTGCAAATGTGTCTCACAGTTTGTATATGACATGAAATTTCATCTTCCTTTCATCTTTTAAGATTTCATCAGCTGATTAGTGAGTAGAAACAATATCAGAAAGGTAATAGACTCAGAACAACAGAAATGTTGTAAGTATTAAAACAAAAAACAGCCAGAAGCAGACGACAGAAAGACAATATATCAGTCTCT
Source organism: Cyanoderma ruficeps (assembly GCA_008694505.1). Taxonomy (NCBI): domain Eukaryota; kingdom Metazoa; phylum Chordata; class Aves; order Passeriformes; family Timaliidae; genus Cyanoderma; species Cyanoderma ruficeps. The sequence continues at coordinate 1,019,706 of VZDJ01000135.1, forward strand.
GACAAAGGCTTAATTTTATTCACAATACTTTTTTTTGACCTCTGAAATGCTATAAATTCCATGGTCCACAATAATATGTAGCTATTTAATAAAAAATAATGGGACTTTTCCTGTTAAAGGTGTGATCCCACAAATGAGTCTTTGGAAGAGATGTCAGCACTAGGTAATTCTCTAGGTTTTTGTAAGGGTAAAATGTTTTAAATTTAAGCATTTTATTCCTAGCTACTTCTTACTCAGCTAAATTCTATGTAGAAGGTTTCTTTTTACTTATATAAATAAAAATAATGAATTTGAAAAAATTCCACTGGTTTCCACATCACCAAGAATACTCTTGAAATAGTCTAAGTTTGGCTCTTTGCTGACAAAAACTGGTTTTTGCACCAACTTTGATAGCTGTTCCCAAGGCCAGGGGTCCAGCAGGGCTGGAAAAGGCAGAGGAGAAGGAAGTTTTGAAAAACTCATCCTGTGCAGTATTTCTGGTGAATGATTCACTCTCCTGTTCAGCATCAGGCCAGTATTTTCCTTCTGTTCCTCCTTGTTCCTTGTGTACTTGAAGAACATTTGCTTGTGGATTTTGACACCTCTGGCCAATTTTAATTTGAGGTCAGCTTTTGGTTTTCCAACTGCACAAGCTGGAAATGTCCACTTTTCCACATCTCTTATGTTATCTTCTGGTTTTGAGCAGACTCAAGAGCTCACAGTTAAGCCAAAGGGTCTCTTGCTCCACTTACCTCCCTTGACCATCAGAGGTGATGAGCTGTCTTTGTGCTCGTAGAAGAGCATTCTCAAAAAACTACCAGCAGAACTGCTTGCAGGCTCTGCTACCCTACATGGAAGCTTCCCATGAAATTCCTCCCTGCTGAGCTCTGGGCAGCATCAATTCAGCTCTTCTAAAACCTTTGTGCTAGTACTAACTTTCTGCTCTAGGCTTAATTCAAAGTCTTTAATATTGTGATCACCTCAGCCTAGGCTATCACTAACCAGGACATTATGAAGCAGTTTTTATCACTAACCAGGATATCACAAAGCAGTTTTTATTCCTTTGTAAGTAGCAAGTCCAGCAGCACCTCACTTCAGGCTGGCACATTCAACATTTTCATGAGGAAGCAGTCCTCTGCATGTGCCAAGATCTTCATGGGTGACACATGAGCTACTCTGTTGTTCTTCCAACAAATGTCTGGATAGTTGAAGTCACCCATAAGTATCAGGTTTTCTTGATGAATCTCGCTTAAGAAACATCATACAGCCATCCATTGTTGCATTGCATCACCACAACCAAGCAAACGTTTCTATTTTAGGAAAGAGGTTTCAGTTTCACCTCGGACTTTTAAGGAAGAAGCACCAGAACTTTCTGTTCTTTGTTCACAGTAATTGGCCCAGTGCCAGTACAGAGGAACCTGTTGGACTTTTAGCTTCTCCTCAGGAATGCAGCTGGTTTCTATTGGCCAGCAAGCCAAAGGGCCCTCCTAAATCAATAAGAGCATAAGAAAGAGCACAGAGGTTCTTGGTGCTTTTTGGGGTGCCTTAGCCAAGTGTAAGGGGCTTCCTTGCATTCCTTTTTTTTTTTTTTTTNTAGACCCTTTTGCTTTTCAAAGCACACTGGATCAGCCGTCTCGCACTTATTTTAAAGCCATTTCTGACAGGTTGCAGGTCAGCCCTCAAAGCTTGGTACACCTTTGTGGGCCTTGTAACATGCTGGCCACCATCCAGAATTGTATCAATCCATAACAGTTCTCCAGTCAGGCAGGTTGTCCCACCATGTCTCAGTCATTCCTAAGATATAATTACTTTCTGACAAGGTCCAGAGCTCCAGTTCCTTTTATTTGTTCCCTGGGCTGTGTGCATTGGTACACATGTACTTGAGATGGTTGGTCTTCTGATTTTCACCTTGGGAGGCTGTAGGAATCCATTTCCCACACTCAGCAAGTGTTTCCGATGCAGGGAAAAGTTTAAGATTCACATCTCGCATTTCTTATAAGGTAAAGAACCCAAAAACTTCTTTGCTGTTCTCACAGTAATTGGCTCAGTGCCAAGAGAGAAGCACCTATTGAACCTTTTTGCTCTTCTTCAAATCCTGTACCTCTCCCTATTGGCAGCAAGCCAAATTGTCCCTCCTAAAACATCAAGTATTTAGGAAGGAGCCCAAAGGAAGTAAAGGGATTTTTGGAGTGTTTCTAGCAGGGTGTCAGAGGCTTTCTCAGACACCTGTGCTCAGCTTTTCTTTTGTTTTCTGTAACATTTGTTATTTTTCATTTATTAAACCTTTTACTTTACAAAAGAGCAGTCTCGCTAAAATTATTTTAAGCCAATTTGCAAGGGCTAGACCCTCAGAGATTGATACATTTACACTCTGGCCACATGCTGAACTGTATCAGGAGGCAGCTAAGGAGAATTTCTCACTGCTCTGGTCGGCCTGCCTTACTGCCGTGTGGTTACAATGGTGTGAGCACTGCCACTTGGACCATCCTCCCCTTCTGCACTTTGGAAGTGCTTCATCTTAGGTCATTTGACTTCCTACTTTGTCATATGAAATTAAGCAATTATTTCTCACAATTTTCAGACTTTACTTGTGAGTTTTTAAGCCGGGTGTTTTTTCCTTAACGTTTACAGTAAGGTACAAATCTGTAATAAGTAATACATTCACAATAATGTCCATGTAGTTAATGGTGAACAAACTTGATTTTGAATAGAAGACTGTCAAATGTTTGCAAATGTTTCACTCCAGTAGCAAATTTGCCAACATTTCACTCCTGTACCACAACAATGGCCTAGTGTATAATAATTTCAAAGTTTTATCTATGCTATATATAAACTCTCCTTGAGTGAAAGAAGTCTGATTATGATGATGACCACATTAACATTTATTAGATGGCTTGCCTTAGAAAGTCCAAGCAAAATAATAGTTTAAAGTTCCAGTCTCCCTCTCTATTTATTGAGATACTCAGAGGAGCTAAAGGCAAATTTATTGCTGCAAATTCAAAAGAAATTAAACTAATTGACTTTTTCTGAAGAGAGGCCATTGCATTTAAGACAGCGAAGAAGACAGTTACCAAGCAACTACGTTCAGCCTACATACATTGTCTATTCATAATCCCTAGCACAGTACAGGAAATGACAGGCTGTCACTACAGAAGAGAGAAGTGCTGAATTATGCCATTTCTTTCCTGTGCTACCTCCTACAGGAGAGAAAGCAATTATATCCTACATACATTGATTAGGTCAAATAACTAAATAACTGCAGTGAGTTCGAAATATTTGGATGTCGCAGAGCAGCCACATAATGCAGTGTGAATGCTTCCAAAAATACAGCAAATTACCTCTGAAGTATTAGCACCAGACAGGTTGGACAAACATCTCTCGCACAGCTATCTAGGTAAAGAGAAAACTGAATTCCCACAGAGTTTCAGAGACAGAATTAGCATTTCAGTTTGGCCCATCAGTGTTGTAATTTACAAGTCATTGTCCTGATCCTGCAATTACAGAAGGTGGGCAGATTGTTGTGACAGCATGAAATACTATTAACTTCACTGAGGCTCTGCATACATGTCACCTTCAGCACACACACAGCAAAACAGAGGACCGGGGCCTATGATGACCTTTTCTAGGCTTCTAATAAACGAAAACATAGCAGTTTCCTGAATACGTGACAGAATTGAAGCCTAAATGAAGTCAGTAAGATTTCCACCATGAACTTCTAAGACAACTTCTTCATAATCTTTATGAAGATTATGAAGTCTAAAAGAACCATGAGAATAAGGGGCATTTACTTTCAAAATCAAGTTGGAAAAAATAAAAAGAAGAATCCTGAAAGCTGGTGTTGCTGCAATTTTATCAGTAGGGCTGGGATAAAAAGAACTGATTCCTCTGTTGCAATGATGACACGTACTCAGGCGGCAGGTTTCTGTCAGCAGCAAACAGAAACTCTGAAACACAATTTTTTAAAAAAATCATTTTATTATATTGTATTTTTCCTCTGTTTTCACAAATAGATTCTTCTTGTCTGGACCAAAAATAAATAAGAAATACAAAAATAACTTACAAGTTAGTAATTCAAGGAAAAGAAGACACACACCCTCTTCTGTATTCGACAAAACCCACAAAAATCCCATGATTAAGGAATTAGCAAGATAATTAAATGAGAACATCAGTGTTTGCTCATCTTTAGAGCATGGACTTCACTCTTGGTTTTCATTCACTTTTTCCTCCTCTGACTGCGGGAAAAAGTCTTTAGAGCTTTTTTACTTCAATCCCCATTGGTTTTAGAGTCGGACTTGATAATCTTTGTGAGCCCCTTCCAAACCAGAGTAGTCTGTGGTTCTGTGATTATCACTGCACTCATGCAAGCTTGTCCAGACAGAAAAAAATCTCACCCTCCTTCAGCTGTAGGAACAGAGGTATTTACCATCCTTTTTACTGAGATCTATGAATCCCACACAGAAAAGAGGTTATGTAAACATCACTATTCAAGGGGTTAGGGGAAGGCCAGCAGTATGGGATCTGTTTAGAGCAGGAACAGAACATTTACTCCAACACAAAATAATGTTTGCACAGAAAATCTTTTTTATTCCTGGGTGGAAATAAAAGCTGTTTTCCAGGGCTCCACAAAATGCTGTTCAGCTGTTTAGGTCAGGCATAGGAAAAAGACATCTTCTTGGACCCACGCTTTGTTCCAAATAATATGACCTGAAAGGAACTGAAATCTACTTGTCATGAGTGTTGGGAATATTAAATAAATCTTCCAAGGCTAACAGATCAAACTAGGAAAAGTTGGGGATAGGGGAAGTTCAACCGTATAACAAAACATTACTTTTTGTGGGGCTTCTCAATTAATTGCTCATAGCAAACTATTTAATTTTATCTATTTACTAGTGATTATGTTTTTCTGGAACTAGCAGAATTCATAATTTACAGATACAATGTCATCTACTGTATGCTTCATTTAACATACTAAAAATCTAAAAGTAGTCTACAGAAGATTAATCCCTAAAAGTAGATCTGACAAATGCCTGGTTCAATTGCAAGTTTTTAACTGAGTCATCATAAATCATGAAAGTGAACAACTACAGTAGTTTTAATCACCCTTGTCATCAAAACCAGAGGTGTCCCAAATTTTTGCTTGAGCCATTGACAAATCATGGAAAGTGAATGACAATAAATGAATGACAGTGTGCTTTTTCTTGCAAAGAATAGAGCTAGGTCCTAGGAAGGGAAGAATATAAAGGAAAGGCAGGGGAAACAACAAAGGCTGCATGTCCAAAGGATGGTCAGTAATCATTGACCAGAAGACTAGAAATGGATTAACAACATAAAGAAACCACCAATACCTCATACAAAAAAATCCTGTCTACTTTTTTTTGTACAATTTTCGAGATTGAGTCCAGTTCAGAAATTTTAAAAGGAAAGAAACTTATTTTGAAGTCTTTCATTTACTGCAAAATTGTTTTCATTCTTTCACTTTAGTGGCACTGCTTCATGGCCAGCCCCTTATTATAGGCACTAAATAGATATGATGTATATATTATTCAGTTCATGCCCTGAAATGCCCCATCAGCACAATTCATGCTCAGCTTCATTAACAGATTGTACAGATAATCCTGGCAACCCTGAAGAAGCCAAAATTATGCTCCTCAGCAGAAATACCTAAAACAGAGAGAGTATGACAAGCGTTGCCTTTAACCTAGATATTTGCAATTTTTTGCTAGTTAGGGTTGTAACTAGGAGTATTCCAGGAGACTGTTCTGAGTTAATTCAGCTAAAATATATAAAGTTCCATTATGATAAACACATGACTACTGTGTTTGTTTTTCTTCTATCTCCCGTAAGTTGTCAATTCAAATACAATAGAAAGACTTTCTCTTAAGTATCAAAATACCTTTAAAACTAGTCTGAGTTCTTTTACAGACAAATCACATAAAAATTAAATTTCTTAGATTTACAGAGTGAGGCAGACATGTATCCCCAGTAGAAAACATCTGGCTAACAGCTGTTGCTATGACGTGACCTGCAGAATACATTTTTTCAAGCATTTCTTCAAACAGTGGAAAAATTCAGAAGGTGTACAAAGAGCCTTAAAAAAAAAAGGGCCAGAGCAAGCAGCAGGAAATGTCTCATTCTCTGTTTTCATTATTATTTTTAAGTTATTACAGATTTACTGCTGTTGAGAAAGTATTTTTTTCTAATTAGAGATGAGCTAGCAGAGTGAATCAATAGCAGTGGTTGCAGTCCATCTTATGTTGTCAGCCCAGCCAGTGAACTGGAGAAAAATAAAAAAAAAAACAGATCCTGAAAAGTGTCCTCCCTGCTTTTTTAAGTTTCTGAACAACATTTTTTTAGGGAAAAAATGCATTACTAGGGTTCAATATTAGGCCTCTCTTAGATCTAGAGATGAAGGCAAATTGAGCATAAACCTTTTCAGAGCATTAGGTCTCCAGCTTAGAGTTCATTTCACTTGACTTACAAGGGAATCCATTTTATTGATAGACTCCTGGAGGCTAACAGTCCCTGATGGAGTTTGGGATTTCTCCAACATATAATGCAGACTAGAAGATTCATAGAATTAATTTCTCCCTCATTCCCTTTCTCCAGCTTGTTTTGCAAATCTTGGAACCCTGCAGAAGCAGAACTCGAAAGCAGACTGTATGACTGGATTAATCTAAGAATGAGGGACCTCACACAAGAAGAGAAAGGAATAGATTATATACTTAAAACCTCACAACTTCACAGATTCTGTATGAATAGCAGGCACAGATAATAAGCATAAATAATGTTTTAATATGGCAGCTTCCTAACAGTTTTATTTTTAGTATCATGGCAATGCTTTAAAAGAGTGAAAGGCAATCCAACAATTATATGTGCTATAAAAATCTACATACTTCTTTTAGAACTGTGAATGCTGTCCTAGTATAAAACCCAATAGAACATCAAACTCTCCAAAACCTGAAAGAAATTGATTATCTTCAATACCTGAGGAAAAGCTTCAGAGAAAATTCAGTAAAACATAGTAGCAGTAACACTTTACCAAATCCTATTTTCTGAGTGAAAATGTTGAATCTCTCACAGTCATGCAAACTAGGGAGGTTTTTTACAAGAGTATTATGAACAAACAAACATTTTCCAGTTTTTTCTCTAATATGAACTGGTTTTATTCCACTCCATATGGAAGTGGATACATAATCAGGTCTGTGATTTGATTCTTGTCTAAAAACAGATGCTGAAGGTGGCCTTTGGTTCCCTCTCCATCCAGGCCAGACTCCAGCCAAGAGTCTGGCCATTAATACACCATTAGAACTAGAAGCATGAAACTAGGTCCACACAGGATCTTCTGGAGTGATACAAAACTTCTTCAAATAACTTGCAGGACTGGAATGTAAATGGCAAGAAGGGATTGCCACATGAAGACAAAAGCATTCCTTACAAGTGGTCAGTACACATTTCCTCTACTAGATTCACATTAATCCTTTAATAAGAAGCCCTGATTATCAGATGTGCATCTTCCCTTCTACAGGTTTGTTAATGTCACAATGTTAATTAAATGTATTTAGTGTTACTTAATGTCATCTAGAATGCAACATAACATACAGGAACAAGGCTGCAAAGTGTCTCTTTGGAAGACATACAGACCCGTGTTCATAGAAATTAGATGTAAGGTCTGCCATCTTTTAAAGTAGAAAACATTTTTCTAGCCAATTTAATCATAGGATGTTATTCATTTGCTCAACAGCATGAAAAAGAATACTACTTCCAAAATAAAGAATAATAAAATATGAAACTACGACAAAAAAAACCACCTTGAAATATCCAGCTTGTTGGATGGACTAGGAATAATGAAAAAGTAGATCACACCAAATGCAGAGCATGTGCACTCCTGAGTGATGCTTGTCTACACACGGAGTTTTGCAGTCTCAATCCACACTGGGGCAATACTCAGGCACATATCACTTATCAGGTTCTCCCTGCTTCATTCCCTTGTGCTGAAAGGAGGCCTACATGGAAGGGCTGGCTGGAAGAGAAATGGACCATTTATTCTCTTATGAGCAGAAAATTGGAACCTCTGCCATCACATGTCAACAGGAGATTCAGGCACAGGTGACAATGCCAGAATGTCAGGGACAGAACACAGTGTCATCTTTAAATGTACAGGTTAAGAATACTTCTCTCCAAAGAATACTACAAAACCATAAATCTTAAAAAAATTCAACTTTTTTTATCAAATCCAACCTTCCTCTAGATGTTGCATGAGCATACAATAACTCGAATAACGTGATGGAGAAGAGTAGAATATCATTACTGCTTTACCTTAATATCTCAAATAATGACATGGGCTAAATTAATAGGTTATTTGCTCTGGCATTTAAGTATGCTCAATACATATGAACATTTCTGAAATGAGAGGGGGTCGGAGGGAGTCTCGTAACTTTTGTGAGAAGCTGGTTCAAATTCTATTGTGATGGAACTTCATTTAAGTCATAGGAAGGATAAATTTGGTTTGCTGCACTCTTTCCTTCTGAGCGAAATTTCACACAGAATTTTAAAATGTGTTTTCCCAGTGTGTGTTTCCCTGAAGGGCTGAGCCTCAGGGCTGAATCAGGGTAGCTTGTTTCACCTCTGTGGTCTATATAAACACTTAAAACCGACACGGGTAACAGGACAATTAAATGAACAATACATCTGCTTGGTAGAAAGAAAAGCAAAATACAATCTGTGATACTGCTTGTAAAAGTCTGGGCACTATGCAGAGGGACATATCGCAGACAGAAGAAAGACATATTACTAGGAGGCCTGAAAAATCTTATTTTATAGGTCATATTGGGGCTTTTTTCCTAGTAGATTTGCCTACAGATTCTGGTGTGGGGTTTTCTTTCTGTAGGACTGCAAACATTTAGCAGCTTTGTCCACTTTTTCATTGTGATCCAGAAAAATTAAACCCTAAACATGTTACTATTTTTTTATTATTGAGATTAAACAAGGAAGAGCTATGGGAAAGAAAGGTGGCCCAAATTTTGCTTGCACTAAATATGTAATGGTCAAAAAATGGCAGGAGAAGAAATTTAGACCAAAAAAGTGTGGGCCTGTTAAGAAAAGAGTATGTCATGCAATGTAATTTTGTCCTGTGCTAGAGAAATCTTATGTCATTATTCAGTACAAGGATGAGAGTTGTAATCCATTTTCTAACCCTCAAGAAAAGAGTGCAATTTACAGTGATGGTCTTTTCCATGTTACTCTGCAAGACAGTCAGAATTTCCCCAAGGGGGAAAAAAGAACTTAACTATGCAGTAGATAAATATTTTGGTTCTTGTCAGTAAGATACTGTATTAATCAAATTTCCATGGAAAACACTACTTATTCTGAATATTTCAAATTTTGAGTCTGTGTAAACCAATTTTTATTTTAGCTATATCCTGACTAATGAGGTCAATCCAACATGTCTGAAAAATGGCTCATAAAAATTTAGAAAACAGCAAAAAAGGAAAAGAGCCTGCTTTTTAAAATCTGGACACACCAAAGAATTAATCAATACAAACACCAAATTTTGAGCCTAATCCTACCAAAGCTAAACTATGAACACAAAGTATTTCTGAAAATTAATACATACTAATGGATCTAACCAGTCTAATACTAGTGCACCTTGATAGAACACAAAAATAAGAATATTGGGAATTGGAGAAGAGATCTGTATCACAAATGAGAGAAAGATATTTGAAAAGAACAGAAGCAGGCTCAGAGAGCAGCAGAGAACTGAGTGACAATAGCAATTCTTTCACAAGTACACACTGGTTTTGCTACTGGTGCATCCTTACATGGATGTTTTTGGACCATGCATTTTTTACCTTTTTCATACTGGAGGTCTTGGGGCAACATAAGCCCTCTGAAAAAACATCTCAAAACAATTGGATGAACAGGTAATGACACTTTTTAAGTAAGAGACAGGTTTTATATGTCCATGTATATACTTCCCAAGTCGCAACAAATGGTTCAGTTAAAAATTAGGTAAAATCTATTCAAAACATGTATAGTAACCAACCTAAAACAACAAAATAAGGTGCTAGACATAAATGCAGGGCTCATGCTAGTCATAAACAAAATTTCAAGTTAAGAAGAAGCAGTAAAATTGTCATAGTTGATCTGAGCCTTAATAAATATTTAATATTGCTATGACCATTGAAAGATCAATCATCAACTGCCACTAGGGGAAAGACAGGAAGGAAAATGATCCCTTCCAGTAGCCTTAAATATCACTTTTGAATCTTTCTTTCCTTTGAGGATTGACTCTCTAGAACTCCCACTTTGATCTGCAGCCCAGGTCTCACCTTTTTTCTTTCATTAAACATACCAGATGCAGTTGAATCCTAATTTAGTCTTCCACCATTTTCATGGCAAAACTGTATCCCAGGTACATTACCAAAATTTTTGAGTGGGTGTCACAGTACAGTTGGTCTGTAGCTAGACAAGATAAATTCTCATTAACTATATTAATTAATTAATTAATTCTCATTAATACATAGTGAGATAAAACTCATTGCTGTTTACTGAGGATGCTCAGTGTGTTCCTGTCATCTTTGTCTTTGACCAACTTTGACCAAGTGGGCATTTCTAAACCTAAACTACCATGGAAAAATATACATCTGAAAAAACTCTTCAGGACAGAGTCAAAAACACTCAGTAAGATTTCATATATTGAAATTAAATCTGGTAATTAAATTAAAGCATGACATCAGATTTTTTTCAAGTTCTTCCTAAAGTTAGTGATACAAATAATTTGCATTATGATAATTTTTGCATATTTCCACCTAGGGCAAGTGATAACAAGGAAGGCAGAGGTTAACTTGATAGACAACATGAGATGTAGTTTTACAGGTCCAGAACCTCTGTATGTTCTCCTTTCAATTTTTCTCATTAGTGCATTCAAATTCTCATCAGATGGAAGACTGGTCACAAACAGGCATATGTGAGCATTCTAGAAGACAAAAAACCCCTTCCTAAACATTCATTTTACAATTCATTTAATTTCTTCAGCCAAGAAATCATCACTTAGTTGGCTTCATACAATGCAGAACTTGACAAAGCCAATTTTGAGAAGACAATGGGGCGTCAACAAGAAATTTTGTTTTCAACAGCTGTTTTGTAGGAAAAACACTAGACAGTTGGTTGCAATGTTGATTTGACCAAAAGGTGTCTGATAGGTTCATCCAAAACCCACAAAACAAACAAGTTAATTCCTACACAACCTCACCACAAAGCTTGATTCCTCAACACTAATATTACAGTTATTTTTTGTTAATATTCTGTTTCTATATCCCTTATATCAGAGAAAGAAAAAAAAAAAGCATTACAGGACTGAGCTTCACATAGTAAAAATCAGTTTATGGATGGATTTTAAACAGCAGTAATACCCCACAAAAAGCTGAAAGCAGCAGCACCTTGAATACTGTTATTTCACCATACCACTTCATCTGTCCTTTAAAGCAAAAATAATCTCTTGGTGTACCTGCTACTTTTATTTCCCTTCTTACCTCTTTCTCCACATCAGGAATGTCAGAGTTTCAGTAAGAAAAGAAAACTGTGAGAAATACCCTCTATTACAGTTCAGGGCTTTAAGAAATCTCTTTCAGATGCCTTTGCAGAAATAGAAATGCTGACGAAGAGTTCCATAAAAGGTTCATGCATGTCAGTATTAACAAGGAAAAACTAAACCAGTATACTATTATCCTGCCCAGAATTTGCATGAAACAGTCCTTCAGTTATGACTGGCTATATTTTTTCAATTCTTGCCCATCACTTCTGTATTTTAACTAATCCTGTAACTATAAACGAAGAATTCCTTGTTACTCTTTGCCAGTATCAGATGCAAATGTACTCTTCTACCCCAAGTATGGAACAAGACTTCAAACAAAAAAGTATGTTGAACTTGAACACCTATGAAATGAACAGTAAGTCTCTTATCTTAATGTCTCTTATTTATATTAATAAATATTACATATTTTCTACTAGCATAAGATTCTCCGCCAATATATTAAGCAAAGAAGCACAAATTCCACAGTTGTTAAAAATGTCAATATGGCTGTAGTTTCATTGGCAAAATTGATATGCCTGTAATTTTTAAGGTACAGCCTTTGAATCTGTCATATTTGACATTGTCATTTGATTTTCACACTGTCATGTGATATAATTCACATCTCTAAAGTCTGATTTTGATGTTCCTCTCCAGTTTTCCCCTGATAACTGAAGAGCTGACTCATGGCACTTCTATCTCCACTTTCTCATTCTGGTCCATCAAGCAGAAAACTTCATCCAAAAAGACAGGAAGAATATATACAGCCTCTTCTCTCTGAGAAGATCTGACAATTTGCTGCATTCTAATAAATTATGTTTTAGGTAAAACAACAATATTTCATAGGTTTCCAGAAACATAAAATCAACAGATTGTTAAAAGTAGAATTTTCAGGAACAAAAAAGATTGAGGATCACCTCACACAAAATTATGGGGAACACATTTATGAAGAAAATTCCAGGCTCCATTATGTTTCAAGGAGTGTATATGTGTGTGTGAGTGTATATGCATACATGGAAGATTAATTCCTGAGCAGCAAATGGCAGGGAAAGAAAACAGCTTTTGTTCCCTGAAGCTGACTCCTGCTGTTGCAATCAGCACAGGCTTTCATAACACACATAAGTATATACACACACTGCTGGAGAAAACCTTTTAGCACTCTGGTCCCTTCTTTAGATTTTCAACCAAAAATAAGTGAGAACTGAGGAGTCGAAGAGAGACAAAAAGAAAGACTGGAGGTCTAAATTAATGTTTTATTTGCAATTTTTCCCAAATCATGTTTCTCCAAATCGAAAATAATGGTGATATATTACCAATAGAAACAAAACTGCTGCTTCTGATATATTTTATGGATCTGACCTCAGGTATTAGCCCACAAGAGAAACGAAGACTACCCTGAATACTTAAGTAGTAGCTATTTGTAGATTTTGTATTTTAAGGGAAATCCTTGCTTACTGTCTTGGTTTAGGAAGACAGGTATCTGCCAGGGAAACTGGGGTTCCCCTTAGAATAGAGGATGTAAACCCCTCACCCCCCGCCAAGTTCTAATTTTGCAATTAATGGCTCTCAGGCAACGATTTGGGAGTAGGAATAACAGCTTTTTACTAAGAATATAAGAATACAAATGTGGTAGAAAAGAAAAAGGAAAAAGAAACAAAACAAAACAAAACCACCCCACCAAACCAGCAAACCAACAAACAACAATTTTGAAAAGTCCTGACAGGGTCAAAGCTACAACCTTGTTAGTCAGGGTGTGGAAAGCAGTCCAAAAGTGAGTCCTCCTGGAATGGCAGGTACAGCTCCGCTGAGGCAGAAAATGATCCAGTAGCAGAAAAGAAAGGGGTCCTGAGGTGGTGAGAAGGGTCCAGCCTTCCTCCCGTAATCGGATGAAGCAAGACACTGTGCTGGTTTAAAGTCCCAGCTTTATCCAGGTGAGAATGGCTGGCTCCTCCCACGGGGTGGAGCATCACACAATAGGTACGCTAGGGGCTTGGGAAGACTGTTAATGGGCCATTATGGAGAAAGATAAGAACAATGCCCTACCTGATACTGACCGTTGGCCCATTATCAAAAGGCACCCACCCCCAACTGTTTTTCAGCAGATGAAATTGAATAGACTATAACCCAGGACACTTACCATAAAGCTGACTTAATTTCTTTTATGGCTGTTCCCACAATGTAGGGGAGCTAAGGGAGCATTTTACAGTCTGGATGTCAGAAGTATATGGCTGGAAATCTCATATCCTTTAGTACCACACTGTATCCCAGCTGTCAGTAGCAGATTCATAGTGGTTGTTGCGGCTGGACTAAGCTTGGAACGGCTCAGCACTTCCCCAGGCAGATCACAAGGTAAGTGAAGAATTGGGTGTCCTGAGCCTAGAGACAGAAAGAATAAGTGTCACACAGTCACCTTTCAGCCAGGTGCTCAGAATACAAACAGGAAGGCTGACTACCTTGTTCAGTATCTATGAGGTAAAATGTAATTGTGTATGAGTATGCAGGAATTTCTTGACAATACAGTGCAGTGCAACTCTTCTGTATCTCCTGTATTTCCTGATATTAAAAGGCTCTGTGTGGTTATTTGTATGGTTTAGATTGTTTGATACTGACAGGAATTGTCAGAGGGTTTGTGATGCTGATTGAGATATTTGGATATGTACTCTTTTGAAGGCTGTATTTGGGGTTCACCACACAGACTTCACTCAGCAGCATCACTTTACATGACACTAGAAGTGAGGTGCCTAACCCTGTTGTTAATTTCACTGAGTATAGAGAAAAATCAAAATTTTCTATTTTCTGTGTACATGCTTCCACAGAAAAACTTTTAAAAAAGTAAAAGCCTCTAAAGAAAAGAACAAAGAATAGAGGTCTGTGGTGCTTATGCAAACTTCATCCCAGAATTTGTATGAAAATAATCAATTATCTTCCTATTCTCCAGTTTCTTACATGGAGTTCTATCCCAATTCACACTAAATTGTTTATATACATTTAGCGATTGTCCATTTAATTTAATCTTGTCTGGCACAAGACACTAAATTTAGTATACACCATTCCACTCCAGAAATTTTGATGTCCGAAATAGTATCAGTTATCTGGTTTGGGTTTGTTGTTTTGGTTTTTTTTTCAGTGCAGTCGTTAGCTTAAAATCTAAGTGCTTCACACCAGTTAGGGTCTCAATTCAGGTGCCTAAGCACTGATATCTACTGCTGTGCTATAGAACATATGAGAGACCTGCACAACGCTGTCTTTACCTACTTGACTTGCTTGATTGCAGAGCATGTTTCACAGTTATTAATAACCCGGTGTGAAGCCCCAAAATTTGCTCAATGAGACTCATTTTTTAGGTACTCTGAGTTAGAGGCTGGGGGGAAATACCAACGAGATGCTCCCAAGGGGTCAAGACAACAAAAAGCTTTAGTGGCAACTTCAGAAAATCAGAGAATTTTTGCAAAAGTTTAGAGCAGCATTCAACCAACATAGAACATTTCATAAAGCATTAACTTACAACCCATTCAGCTTCGTGAACCCCAAGCCCATCTGATTTCACATTACTCAAAACTCCAAAAAGAGGGACTTAGAAGAAGAAGGAGGAATAGAAGGAAAGAAAGAGAGAAGAGATATAGAAAAGAACAGATATAGCTACCACTCCTGGTTTCAACTGATAAAAATCCCAAAGGGAGATAGGGTCAAGACATGTGCTTGCCTCATGTTCTGGGTTAAGTACATTTTGGCTTTCCTGGATCTGTCCCTCCTGAGGGAAAGTCACCTGGACACTGTGGGGCTGGACTGGAGCTCCCAGGGCAGGAGTGGAGCAATGCCTCCAGTGTGCCATGGATTGGCAGCCACTGCAGGGGCTGGGATAGAGGCTCCCAGGGGTGGGGTGTGAGGAGCAGTGTCGTGGTGTGCCATGACCTTCCTCACCAGAAGCCTCTTTAAGAAGACACCCTGTGTGACAGGGCACAGGCACTCTCAGGCACTGAGTGATTTGCTCTTTTGTGAGGCTGCCTGAGCAGCAGATCCACACTTGCCACCTTGATGGGTAATGCAAGAATAAAACAGCGAAAGGGGTCTTTTCTTCTTCAAAATCTTCTTTATTCCAGGACATGCAAATGGGAAGAACCAGAACGGAGTAGCTCAGGGGAACAGGGATTATATAGGGTAGACAGGGTGTGGGATTTTCCAACTGGGCCGATGGGGAACGGATTTGGGAAAGGGGCCAATCAGGGAGAGGATCCAAAAAGAACAAACCAATTGGTGTAAAAACCTGGAATCAGGAGGCTAATCAATAAGACGTAACAAAATGACATAATGTTGCAAAGGCTCATGGTTTTGACATACTTTGGTCACCATGACCCTAGAGAAGTGTCCCAAGACTTCCCAGGGGGAGATCACTGCACTCAGAAGTAGCCTAAAGGCCGCACACTCTCCATGGAAGAGGGATGTTCTCTGTGGATGTTCTAGGGACCACCACAGAGGAGGGCATCATCTCACCAAGCAAGGCCCAACCCATCCCTTCTCCCCAAACGCATATGAAATGTTTTAAGCCACCAGTCATTCCAGCCTCTCACTCCTGGGATTTAGTGTGCATGGTTAAGTCTACCCCTCAACTGGATCTCATCTGTGTGCTGCATCTCTTCCCTGGTGACCACCAAGTCAAAAATAATTCACCCTTGTGGTGCCAGTCCAGATCTACCCGTGACACCTTGACTTGTGCAGCTTGATCCACGTGTCCACTGTGGTGATGCTATTCAGCAACCAGACTGTTGGTTTTGTGTGCATCTGATATGATGTACTTTAACAGTCAACTTGGCTGTAAAAGTACATCATATACTGGAGCAGCTCCTGCCCCTCCTTCTCCACAGACCTTGGTGTCTCCATGTTTTTTCCCTCACACATTCTCACCTCCTCCTCTTCTCTGACTAGAAGCAAAAATCCATGCAGCAATGTCTTGCCACAATTCAGCAGTCCTGATGGATTCACTTCTGTGCTGACAATCGGTCCTTTTCAATTGTCCCAGCCACCCCTGCAGAGCATTTGCCACCTTCCATGAGTCACTGTAGAGTTACTTCATCCATCTTGTCCCTCAGTAGTTTGTGTGACTTTCTGCGTAGGACTGCATATGGCATAGGGAAATTGAAAATTTACATTTTCAGTGTATCCTTTACAATGTGGCAGGAACCATGAATGAAGAGACAATATTTGTTACTTTTCATTTTCTGATAGCAGATTACATGGAGAGGCCTGTCACCTTTTTCTCCCCCTTTTCTGATAATCTGAAATTTTCACCATCAGATCAATTTGTGATGATGTCCAAGATCCAAGGGAAATTTGTATTTCCTTGCTATGTGATCAGTGAGACCCACTTACTCCATGTAGCATTGATGGTATGATGTGTGGAAGGAACTTCCCCTTTGAATATCTAGCCCAGCACTGCTATTCTGGATGCCAAGAGGAGCTGCGTTTTGGCATCAATCACTTCTGAAGCAGCCCAAACGCCTTCATAAGCTGCCAGTATCTCTTTTTCAGTTGGTTTTCTTTTTTCGGAAGAAATTAAGCCTCCACTCTCCATTAGATTGACACACTGCCCATATAGGACTATCAAAGGCTGAGCAAGCCTTGCTGACCACTCCCTGGCTCTCCAGTTTACAAATCATCTCATGAATAGGGGTCACAGAATCTCAGTCAGTGCAGCACTGCCAACAGTGCACTGTGACAACAATCAGCACCTGTCATTCTTCTACCCTCAGCAGTCTCACAGCAGAAAGGTCCTCTGAGAGACCAAGCAAAGTATTCTGTCTAAAAAAATAATAATTATACAGCAAAGAAGCTGTCTAATTTCTTCTGTCTCCACACCAGCTATCCCAAAAGCCAAAAAATGCCCTTTTGGGTCTTTGAAATACCCTCTGCTGAAGCAATCTATGCCAAGGATGCACAGGAACTTTGCGTAAGTCATAGTGGTGTGTTTTTGCCATTCTTTCCTGCTCAGGCTCACTTCAGCTCCCAATAGAGTCAGCTGCTGGAACCCCCCTGTCACCCCAGAAATACAGATGGATCCTGCTCCTACATATCTTCACAGCATCAGGGTACATTGTGCCATCAGATCCACACAGTGAAATAGATCAAATGGCCACTTTCCTCCACCTGTCTGGAGGCAGGGATCCTCTAGTTCTGATCCTAGTACTTGTTGGCCACTTTTTATAAATATGAATTTGAGGTCCCTTCAAGAGGATCAGAAGGAACATTAGCCCTTTTATTCTGTCTGAGAACTTTCCCACTGGACACTGGGTCAGCTTGTACCCTTGAAGAATTTCCTGTGGGGGTTGTCTTTCTCCTCAGCTCATGTACCTGTGCTGCTGGGGCACAGGTGGGTTTTCCATCCCACTTCATATTCTCATAGTATGCACCTTATCTCTTGAGCAGGGGAGAGCTTGATCCCAATAGCACTCTGGTCTCTACTAGCAGGGCACAGGACATTTTCTCTCTAGTTTGCTCAGGTCTTTCAACTCTCTCTGTAGTCTTGGACAATCTCAACAGCTGAGGCACAAGTTGACAGGGAGGAAAAAAGATGATCTTCATATCACCAGAGTCAGGCAGTCATCTAAAGCACTGTTTATTTTCTTTCTTTCAATGCCAATGAGTTGGTCTACAACAATATATATCTNAGGTCATCCCTGACAGGACCTTTCCTTCATGCTTCATAGGAGTCTGATTTTCTGTCCTCTTCCCAATCCTTTTGTCAGTGCCCACATCCCAGGACAGAGATCCCATTGTCAGGCTTCACTGCCATCTGGTTTCACACTGTGGGCTGCAATATCCAGCATTGGACCAGGCAGGTTACCAGCGGTTCTCCTGACTGGTGGCTGAAATCTTCTTGCTATCCCACAGCTCACCCAGGGATAGAAATGGGGTGATTATCTCTGGCTCTCCTCCTAGTGTTAGGAGGACCCTGCTTCCTCCTCATTCCTTCCTGTGTGAATGGATTTATCTTGGATTTCTTCTTCTGCACAGGAGCGACTGCTACCAGCAGATGTTTTTTCTCTGGTTCAGCCGCAGTTTGAGTGGCCACAGTGCCTGGTGGTCTGCTTTCCTCCCTCTCCCCTAAAGCTGCTGTTTAGGGACAAGCAGAGTCCAGGATACAGTAGCTAGGGTCCAGCACACATAAGTTTTCCTTGCTGGAGTTGCCACAGCATTCTCCTTGCAAATATTCTGTCATTTTAACAGAGTTTCTGTGAATTTCCAAACCATTGGAGCAGAGAATTTCCCCCCAAACTGACCCATTTTTTCCCACATTCCATTCTGCTCATGACTACCCACCCTTGGTAGGTGATCTCTTGATCTCTGATCTCTGATTCAGATCTCTGAATTACCTTCCTACAAATTTCTTTTGTAACTATAAACATGGTGTCGACCATGAGGACACCACACTGAGGAAGCCTGGCAGACCTAACAACACGAACATGCTTTCTTTAAAATCCAAAGGGAATTCAAAATCCTCAAAAGCCACAGGTGTGAAGGAAGAAAAGGTAAGGAAAAGATGGGGAAAATTATCCTCCCCTCTTCCCCCTGCAGGCTGGCTACAATTATTAATGAATTCCCAGATGTAGCACTCCAGGCCAGGGCAGGAGAGCAACACTGAATACACATCCAAAAGGATCTTCATTGCCTTTGATGTTATCATGCCACACAGTACATCAGTTTATGGCATGATCCAGTATTTAGCAACAGAACAATCCTGACTGCTCTCACTGCTCTGAAAAAGGTCTCCACAGGGCACACATACAGCAACATTTACAGAGTTATGTACCACATCCACAGCAACAGAACAAGCAACAGTGGCTCCCTACCTAACTGAGCAAATGCTTACATCAAATTTGTTTCCAACTCACTCTGATCAAACGTTGTAATCTCAATCCTTTATGCCTCACAGTGGGCACCAATTGAAGGCTGTCATCATCCAGGAGTGGCACTCCCTAATTTACAGCTCCCCCTCTGCCCCCACTTGCTCTTCTTGCCACTCTGGTGGGAGATAAAAAAGACAGGGATTACAGGTTGAAATAAAATCAATTTACTGGAAACAGCAATGAGATAGGAAACCAAACAGTAACAGCAACAAGATTAACAACAAAGTTATACAAAAAGAAGATGATTTAATGCAGAAATTACTCACCAACCAACCCAGCATAGCAGACAATGAACAAAATGGTGGACGGACTCTCTGCTCACTACCCATACCTTCCCAACTAAAAGCCACTCTGCACTCCTCCTCAGAAACAAGAGTCCCTCACTTTTACACCCCCTGACAGTGATCTAGATGGTATAGAACAACAATCTAGACATGCCTACAGAGCTCCAGGCTCTGCATCCTCATGGCTAATGTGAACAATTAGAAAAAAATTAACCCAGATCCATCCAAAATCAGGAAAATTTACAAAAAAAAAATCAATAATTCACTTCCATAATAGACTGAGACCATGTTCATATAGTTTATGGAGATACTTTCAGCTCATATTTTGGTCAATGATTGTCATGGTTTGACACTGGACTAACGCCAGCCACCCACAAGGGTCTCTCACTCATCCTCCCCTGCCACAGCTGGGCAGAGGAAAGAGAAAAAATTAATGAAGGGTTCACAAGTTCAGATAGTGACCAGGAGAAACAGCCAAGGGCAAAACAGGCTCAACTTAAGGTTGCAAAGTGAATTTACTACCAACAGAATCAGAGGAGGATAACGAGAAGTAAAATAAGCCCTCAAAACATCTTTTTCCCCCCAAACCCCTCCCTGCTTTCCACCAACAGCACAGGCACACAGGGCATGGGGATTTTGGTCAGTTCCTCACCCGAGGTTTTCCGCCCCTGCTCAGGGAGAGGAATCCTTCCTCTGTGGGACCATGGGGTCCCTCCCACGGGAGACAGTTCTCTGTGAACTTCCCCAGCCTGGTTCCAATCTCACCAGCAGAGTCCTCCCCAAACTGCTGCAGCCTGAGTCCCTCCCACGGGCACACAGTCCTCCCAAAACTGCTGTGGTGTGGGTCACTCTTCCAGGGGGTGCAGTCCTCCAAGGACAGGCTGCTCCAGCCTGGAAGCAGGGCCCCTCTCTCCATCGAGTCTCCCACAGGACCACAGCCTCCTCCTCCAGGCATCACCTGCTCCAGCATGGGCACCTCCCCCGGGGGCTGTGGGTGGGTCTCTGCATCCCCCGTGGATCCCCAGGGGCTGTGGGTGGATCTCTGCATCCCCCATGGATCCCCAGGGGCTGTGGGTGGATCTCTGCATCCCCCGTGGATCCCCAGGGGCTGCAGGGGCACAGCTGCTCCCCCATGGTCTCACCATGGCCTGCAGAGGAATCTTGGCTCTGGGGCCTGGAGCAGCTCCTGCCTCTCCTTCTCCACTGACCTTGGTGTCTCCATGTTGTTTCCCTCACATGTTTTCACCTCCTTCTCTTCTCTGACTAGAAGCAAAAACTTTGGGACTTTAGTTTGATTTTCTTCTTAAATATGTCATCACAGAGGCATTACCAGTTTCTCTCCTTGGCCCAGGCTTGCCCAGCAGCATGTCCATCCTCAGAGCCATCAGGGATTGGTTTTGCTGGACATGGTGGAAGCTCCTGGCAGCTTCTCACAGGAGACATCTTTGTCCCCCTCCCGCTAACAAAAACCAGGCCGTGCAAAACCAATACAATGACCATGTTCAATTTCCTATTCATTCATTCAATTCCCTATTCACAGCTGATCTGAATCACATTTTCCAAGATATAAAACCCTATGTCCCTTGGATTTCATAAAGTACTACCCCAGAGCCAATAAATGAACAGAACAAAGTACAGCTGTCCACTGTATAACACACATTTGTTTTCTTTCTAGATCTTTTCTGTTTCACCCAAACACACACCAAGTATAGCTGGTTTCAAGTTGCTATCCAATTTTCAATTAAACAAATTTGTTATACAAAATAGGAAGAACAGGCCAAATAATTACTATGTCTATTTCACAGTCAAATAATGCTGCAAAACAAATGCCTTGAAATCAAAGCTTACATTTTAAAGGAGACTGTCTAAATATTTTTATAATACAGACTTTTCTTTTTTGTAATAGAATAAAGAATTGAATACCAATCATGGAAATTTTTTTATTCACCAAATTTCTGTCTTCCCTCTATGCATACACACTGCATGTTTCTGTATGGTTCCTCAAGAATAATAGATAGCTGGCAGATTCAATTTTTTTAAAAAACTCCATTTATTTAGGGAACAAAAGAAGACATAAATACTGTAGCTTTGATTATGCTTGTATTTATATGGCAACTCATAATACATTATCTTCAGAAGTTCCTTTCTGTTCTGCAATAGCTAATATTCCTCAGAAAGGACTACAGCATTAATTCCAGGCACTCCTAGCTGCCTTGTAAAGTACCCATCCCATTTCCATGGATCCTGGCAGAGTAAGGCAGGAAAAGGACACCCAAGGAGTTCTCTTGACTAGTATTTTGCCATCCATCATCAGAGCTCTCCCTTGAAACTCACTGTAGTTATTTTTCCATCAAAACATAGGTATTTTCTCTTGAATTTGAAAAGAAATTAAGGCTGGTTTTAACAACATTGCATGGCTTTAGTGTCTGGTAGATAGAGGAAAAAGCAGCCTACAGGAAAGACCAAAGACCTCAAGCCACACTTGGCAAGTTTTGGACCTACTCATATCAGAGACTGTAAGGCTTGAGGCTATTAACTACAGAACACATTGGTATGATTAAGGATTTGAATTGTACATGACCAGACAATTGAAACCAAACCTCACTTGTCATTTCAAGCCAAATATAGGAATGAGCTGGGGATAAAATGCTAATCAGATCAACCTTTCTATTGAAACTCATTTTTTCAGTATGCATCTTTTGAACAGACTTATCTTACATAGCTAAATAAAGAGCTTCTTCAAAGCTCTCCACAGTATACATGGAAAAATACTGGAAATCTTCTGTAGCTCTAAACTGCTGTGATCAGTTTGCTCAGATGACATTAATTTTTGAGTTACTTCTTTCCTCTATACGGAAAACACATTGAAAACCATACAGGGCTGCAACTTTAATCTAGCATCCTTTATTACTGTATTTTTTATTTAACTTGAATCTGTCAATAAGCTTATGATCTTACACCAGATTTATTACCTCCCTTGCAAAACTCAGTGGAGTTAGAATAGACCAAAACAGGTTTGATCTGGCAGAAAAATATCAGGCTTTCAATCTACAGAGACAACCTTTTGGATCATCAACTCCAATATTTCTGAAGTGAACATGAAAGGCTTTTATTTTTCTGTCTTCTCTTCATGGCATGCAGATTAGTTTGGTGATCAAGAGCACTAAAGAATTAACACAGGAATGGATTTTTTTTCAGAAATAGTTTTATGAAAAATCTACTCCTCCAAGGTGGGGTTTGTTTGGATGGGGGAGCTGAGGGTGCTTTTCCGGGTTTTTTTTTTTTGACTGGGCAAGTAAAACACTTGCTAATTTTTCGGGGAAATTATCATCATTCTAAAGGAAAG
>VZDJ01000135.1:1042819-1054793 GCA_008694505.1 Cyanoderma ruficeps
TCTCTCTCTTTCTATCTCTCTCACACACACACACACACACACACACAAACAATTACAGTATCACATGTAACTGGGAACAAAGACTAGAGGGAACAGAGTTTAATGGACTGTGATTACTGTTCTGGAACAGATTGAGTCTCTTTATAGCCTATGAGAAGATGATGTGAACTGAATTCAAACAAAGAACAGATAATGGATTTTACTGAAAGCTACACAGTTAAAAAGGACACTCTCATAATTCATAGCCACAGAAGGTACCTCAAATAGAAAAGGGATTTTAAAAACTAAGGGATGGATTACATGTAAAACAACAGATTTAAATATTTTATCTCTATATAGTACTTTACTTTCAAGAAAGGAAAATCAAGAATTATATTTACTTTTATTTTAAATATTTTCATTAGTAAATAATGTTATGTTTTGACTATTTTACACTAATACAGTAACTGACCCCTTCTCATTGTTCAGGCAGTTCTGTTCATGCTTCTGTCTAACATAACCCTCTGTTATTACCAAATCAAATCAACTGTACTTCAACCAATGCTTTAAAAATAAAGCATATTTCATATCAGCCATTCTGTTTCCCTATACTTCTTATTCCAAATCAGCTACCCAGACATTTTCTTCTTCTTCCAAGATGAGGGAAGAGGTGATTTTTCAGCTATTTGTAATGATTCTTCTTGACTTGTTCACAGCATGGGGGAGGGAAGCACCTCATCCCTGCATAAATAGCTCCCTTTGTGTCATTTCTGATGTGCTATCCTAGGTGTCTGTTTTCTTTAATCTGATATCTCTCCTAGCAGTGGAGGCTGCCTGTTTTTGAGTAAACAGCTTATGAATTTTAGACAGTAGATGAGAAAATCAATTTAAAATATATTAACTATAGTGCTATCTGCTTCAAATTCTACCTTTTACACAAGAAGGAAAACACTGTTGGTAAATCAGAATATGCCTTATTAGAATTGTTACCAAATGAGACTGAAATATTAAAACAATGCATAGATCTTGCTGTGTTGTTATTAGCAAAACTGATAAGTTAACTAATAAAAATCAACAAACATCCCACTTTCTTATTTCTTAGACATGTCTTCAAATGCCATTTCAATAATGTCTGTCTTAAGAACTGATCCATTATTAAAGCTGGGCCCCAAACCTAGCCCAAAAAGATGAATCTTCATGGCCTTTTTTCACTGTATTAAAGAGGATTAGTTCTGCACATGAACAATCACTTCCATACCTCTAATTACATTGTACAAATATTTTAAAATTGAAATACTGTCAAGTTTGTAATAAGCAAGCTCAAGCTGAAGTTTTTCTAATAGGTAATTTTCTTCTAACTTTGAATCCTCCCACCAGACACCCACATTGTCCTCGTCTTTTTGTACTGCCTGTGCTACAGACATCTCCACCAGAAAAGACTCAAACAATTACCTAATGGTGCAGAACTAGCATGACAGCACTTGCTGCTGTGCACCCCATTTCAATGAAAATGTGCTCTGTATGACTCAGAATGAATCAGACTGAGGAAAGAGAACTGCAGTTCCAGAAATAATAAACAGCAGCATACAATTTGGAAGCAAGATCCTATGCTGCTTAATCATCACTGCCCCACAATTAATTGCATTGCACATTATATATATTGCATGCCTAAACAGGAGGCACTTGTGGATGTATGACTGTGTTTATATTGAGTTCCACAAATATCAATCAAGGCCCTTTGTTGGAAATATCAAGCCCTAATCACTCATAAACAGGTACTCATATAATTCTAGATGCCTTAACATGACATTAAGAAGTCCATTGCTATACCCATGCTTCGGTCCCAACAAGCCAGACCAGTGTGCTGTGAAAGCACATGAAAAGGAGTGCAAAACATTTAGGAGGCCCAAAACCCCTTCCTTCCAACTATCCAACATATCAGCACGATGGACTGTGGACTCAAGGTCCTCCAAAGCAGAGAACACTCATTCATACAGCCCTTTCACACAGTCAGACTCAAAGCTAACAGAATGCTGAATGTTTTTAGAGGATCAGCTGAGCTGTCTACCCAGGTCCTCCAAAGGAACAGGGAGATTGCTGTTAATTTAACACAGCCCAGCTGTCAGGTCTTCACAGCAAAGCCTCACACGTTGTTCCATCCTTAGCCACGTGTGTGCAGCTGGGGCACAGCAGAGATGGGCACTGGCAGACCCCTACCTCTGCCTGACCTCACAGGAATTTTCCCTGTGGAAGTACACAACTTAGAGTGTTACACCAGAACTTGGCTCTAACCAGTAATCAGAGCTGTATAACTTTCAACATGTTCCTCAATCTGGGGCAAATTCATTCCCTAGAATGATGATGTTAAATCCCATTAAGGCACACTTGGAAGGCGTGTCTTAGCTAGCCAAACCTTCTACTGAGTCCTCCAGCTGAGTGCTGCTCTCTCACTCTTCATCACATATTGCTCAGAACCCCACCACCACCTCTTGGGCACAGATCTGTGACAGCTGTTTTTAATACAGAAAATCATGCCCTTTTTCTTCATAAAAACAAAAAGGAAGAAACCCTTCATTAAAATACTATCAGAAAAGAAAATTAAAAGCTCTCTTTAAGAATATAAACAGCAATAAAATTGCTGCACTTCTATATAATGCTTCCTTTTTTCACTCCCCAATCCTCCGTTATTAAATAGATTTGGTTTGCCTAGATCTTTCCTTCATATATTGATGCTTCTGAGATCAATGGTTATTTAGTCTACTTGCCCCTACCTTTATGTAGAAGCCTTCTTTTATTCCATTATTTGCATAATGTCTCTTGTTTTCATGTATTTTTAGACAAGTAGTTTTTTAGATCAAATTTTAACAATCCACCGTGAAGAACAATTATCCTCAGAAAAGTCACCAAGTCCAGTTCCTTCACTTTTAGGAAGAAGTCCAATATTTAAAATCACTGCACACACAATCAAAAATCCTTGAGATGTCCTGTACTGCACCATCTTACGGTCAACTGCATTTGTTTAAAAGACTTTAAAGTACTGCAGTACTCCTTAACTTTTCAAAAGAGGATTGGGTTTCCTGGGGTAGTGTCTCGGGGGTCTCGTGGCTGCATAGCTTTCCTGAAAAACATTTATTTGTGTTTTCAGTTCATTACCTTTGGCCATGAACAATGTGATTATTTCTTAAACCCGTAGGGCTGTAATCTCAGGAAGGGCTTCCCCCAGGGATTTCAGCTTTCTCTACACGATAAAAGGAAGCCAGGGGCATGTTTCTTTGCTAGTTTTACTCCAACGTTTATTTAATGTTAGCAATTTAAAGTCAGCACTTTTTTACTTTCAAAGGTGGAAATACTGAATATACAGGATAAATTATCTCAGCAGTCAGCAACTATGACTGCTTTTCTTTTATACTCTGTTCAGCAACTTTCTCTTCCATCAGAGAGAACTGACTACTGGTTTTGGTTTCCTATGTAGCTACTATTCTGTACCTCCTTACAAGACAAGAGAAAAGAGCTCTAAGAGCATCCCAGATAGATTGATAATGGCTCAGAGTGCCCAATTCAGAGGTTGTATCACTAATCTCCAAGACACTCTCTCCTAATGGAAAACAAAAGAAAGAGGATATTGGAAGGAACTGTAGTTAGTATAGAGGTATCTTAACTTCATTTTTTCTTTTTCTTGCCCTTCATCTTTCTGTCAGGCAATCTCTGTAATACCCAAGGACCAGCTTTAGAGAGTGGTTTGGAGGGTGCAGATTTGTTTTGGCCTTTTCTTCTCCAGACCTTGACTGAGAGCACCCCACAGCCTGTGTCACATCAGCCTGCTTTCAGGGAGGCTCTCAGAAGGTCACTTAGGCAGAGAATTAGCAGCAGGGAGGAAATGCAGACCTGGACTGGCAGTGCATTAATCCACTGGACTGTCTGAACACACAGATCCCCCTGGGCAAAACTGAACTAGTATTTGTAGTCTGATTCCTGCATCCCCTTTGAGCATGGCCTTGAGGACAAGGCTGAAATTGTTCTGAGAAAAGAGGCTAGACACACACAGAGAAAATAAGTTCTTTATTGGTATGTTTTTCATTTTAAATGAGCCAATAAATTTAAATCTAAGTAATCCCAATTATTATTATATTATATATAAGATTTTTTTTGACCCATATACTATGTCAAATCAACATTTTTGTGTGACCAGGCCAAGAAATTCACAATAACTAATACAAAAAGAAAAAGGGTTGTATTTATTGTGTACTAAATAAAAGACAGTTTTCATGACCGAAGGGGATTATTATCATCAGATCTACTGCTTAAGGCAGTTAACTGAACTTCCCCAGTGAAATTCCCCAGTTGAGTTGAGTTGAGCACAGAACTTCTGTTTGAATCTTAGAAAGATATCCAAGGAACTAGGGGAAATGAAACTATTGCTTACCATGCAGACAGCCATTAAAAAAAAAAAAAAGGCAGCTGGACAGATGCAAAACTTTAAACTACTTTCTGAGCTGAAATCTCTGATGGAATGCTGTAGTGGGTTTTTGAGGACAGGTTTTGGTAATAGCAGGAAACACAGGGGTGGCTCCTGTGAGAAGCTGCCAGAAGCCCCCTCCATGTCCAACAGAGCCCGTAGCAACTGGCTCCAGAACAGAGCCAAGGCCGGGCCAATCAGAGATAATAACCTGGGAAAACAGATTTAAAAGGGAAAAATAGTTATTGTGCAGATGTAAGTGCATCCAAAGAGGAGTGGACTGGGAATATGTGAGAGGAACAACCATGCACACACCAAGGTCAGTGGAGAAAGATGGGAACAAGATGATCCAGGCACCAGACATGGGATTCCCCTGTAGCCCATGGAGACCATGGAAGCAGCTGTGCCTCCGCAGCCCACGGAGATCCATGGTGGAGCAGAGATCCATCTGCAGTCCCTGGAGGAGTCCCACATCAGAGCAGGTGGATGTCTGAAAGGAGCCTGTGAATCTGTGGGAAACCCCTGCTGTAGCTGGCTCCTGGCAGGGACCTGTGAATTCACAGAAGAGAAGCCTGCTACAGCAGGTTTCCTGGTAGGACTTGTGACCCTTTGAAAAACCCATGTTGGAGCAGGCTGTACCTGAAGGACTGCACCCTGTGGAAACAAATTCATGCTGGAGTAGTTCATGGAGAACTGGTGCCTGTGGGATGGACTCACATTGAAGAAGTTTGTGGAGAACTGTCTCCCATGGGAACAACCCCACACTGGAGGAGGGGAAGGACTCCTCTCTCTGACCAGAGGCAAAAACAACATGTGATGAACTGACCCTAATCCTTATTCCCTGTTTCCCTGTGCCACTGCGGGGAATGAGGTAGAGCTAGGAAGGAAGAAGGCATGGGGGGGGAAAGGTGTTTTTAGGATTTGTTTCAGTTCTTATTACCCTGATCTGATTTTGATTAGCAATAAATTCAGTTAATATCCACAATTCAAGTTCATTTTGCCCTTAACAGTATTTGGTGAGTGATCTATCATGGTCCTTATCTTAACACATGAACTTTTGTAATATTTTCTCTCCCCTCAAAAGGGAGTGATTGAAAAGCTCTGATGAGTGCCTGACATCCAGCCATGGTCAACACACACAAATACTTAGGAGGATTCCCAGACTCTGGGGTCCAGATATTTCAGATTTCTGCAAAAATATTGTCATCTGCATCTTAATTCCATGTGAATATCACACTATAACTTCTTGTTCACTTTAAAGATTTTGCTCATTTAACAGATTAAGTGTAGTTCATATTGTGAGAAACAGTGTGCCATTATCTACACACAATAATGGGGAAAATATTTATTTGTACTTTAGTAAGTAGACCAACATTAAGAGTGTTGAAATTTGAAGAACTACAGTCAGAAAAAAAATATTAACACTAAAGATACTGTCACTCAGTAGAGTCAATTCAAAGGCAAAACTGCTGTGAAGTTAATGACTAAAGAATGGGTTTGAAAATGCATGTACTTAAAATTATGAAAAAACATAATTCGGAAAGCCACAGTTCACAAAATTTTTTTAACATCACATTTATAAGCCTGTGAGACACTGATCTGTTAATGGTTAATGACTCAAACAAATGATGTTTAACCTCTCAAATGCAGAGGGCATGCACACCCATCATCAGAGGCTCACTGTGACAGCTCCCCTCCAGAAAAGCACCTCACATGCAGCCTCGGAGTATTCACCCCTGCTGCTGGGCCATAATTAATTCAACTTCTCTGATGTCAGAGGCAGCTGTAGCATCTTAGGAGGTGTTATAAACCATCAAATGCTTTCAAGTGTCCTGTGATCCAAAGTATTCCATCACCCAGTGTAAAATACCCTGAGTTAGGGAAATTACCTGAGTGTTCCCACCTGAACATAAGCAAATATAAACTCAGTGGATTTTTTGTTCCATGGGGATCCCCCACCCTTGACAGATCAAGACAATGACCATCACTTCATCAGGACTGGAACCCTCACCATCAAGAAGACCAAAACAATAGGACCAACAGGACCCAAGAAGTGGGTTTACTGAACCTGCCTATCATTCTTTCTCTTCCCAGCCCTCCAGCCTTTTCCCATTTCTTCCTATCTCTCCCTCACGCTTACTACATAAATAGTTAAATAAAAATCCATACCAACCTTGGTGTATGGTCCCATTGATACCTTAATTCAGGCAGAGACATTTCCCTAATAATTTTAATATACTGGATCTTAAAAAAAAGCCTTGAGGAGAAAAACTTATTTCACTGTTTGAACCAAAACTTCACATTCTCTAAAACTGCCTTCCATGCAAAAGGTTCAGTCTAGAGCTATGAGCCCAGTTTTTCACTTAAGATTAAATTAAGGGATACTTAGAGAAGTCTATATACTAATTGCTCTAAATTATGAATTTTAACCACTAAGAGGATGATTTGATAAATTTTTCATGCTGGGAGTAGCATCAAATACAATGTGCCATGGTGCTCACTGAGATCCGGAAGACAAGAACCTTTCAGCATCTATCTGAGTCTTAAACTAGAAGTTTCCTTGGAAGGTGAAATGCAGTTTCCTTAAGGAAAAATACGGGCCTGGAGGAAATTTTCCAGATACAGAAAATCTGTGAGAAACCAGATATTTTTCAACATATCTAAAAATTTCCATGCACAAATATCAAGTGATTGTAAAAACGAAGTCACTTGCCTAAAAACAAAGTGTTCCTGCTTTACATTAGCATGCAATTATAAACTATCCTAAACATGCTGTCAAACAAGGATAAAACACTCATTCAAGGTGATGAAAACTCTGCAATCCCAAAAAACAATAGACTTTATTGTAATGGTAATTATTAAATAAAGGCACTGTAACAGGAAGCCATGTAACTTCCATTTCCTAATTTCACTATATGCTAAAATATGCTTAAAAGACCCAGGGTTATGCTTCCAAGACATGTTCTTGTGTTCAAGACAATGTTGCATTGTCCCTTGATCACAGCAGAAATGTTGATAGAGACTAAATGCACCACAGTGCTTGGTGTGTATTTATACCTGCTCTTAACCCTTCTCTCAAATCCACTGAGGAAAAAAATCTTCAAACTTTAGATAATCAGATCTGGAAATGCTTTCATCAAGTTAGGAATAAGTTACTGAGCTTAAAAATATCACAGATTTGAAAAACCTCTAACTCAATTTCCATCATCCATATACAGACCTCTGAAATTTTAGATAACTCCAGTTTCTCATCTAATATATTATACCAGCTGCAGGTCAGAAAGTATCCCTTCAGCTGTGTTTTTTTCTGAAGAGTGGAAAGTCCTTTCAGCTTGTCGTGTTTGCAAGTGGTTTCATTCATCAGTTTGAAAGGCAAATATGCAGCTCGTAGGGAGGTTTGTCTGCTTTCATAGCCCAAAACAGCAATGCAGAAAATAGAAATATACTTCTCTCTGCATCTTTGTGGACCGAGACCACTGTTCAACTTTATTGAAGCTGGAGCTTTTTGGTCTCTGGAGGTAAGTATGTGCAAAACTGAGCACAGAAGAAGAATCTGGTCCTGTCACGGTCTTAAGGGCCAGGGGAAGATAGTGCTGTGCAAATGCTTGCAAGTTATACCTTGGAAGAACATTTGGGAGTTACATGGATTGAACTCCAGAGTTCCATGCCTCCTTTGCCTTCTATGAGTTTTCCTTTGCAAAGAACATTTATCTTGTAATATGTATTTAAGCTTTACGGATGGAAAGTACTACCATTATGGTTCATTTTCACATATGTATAGTGGCTATAAAACTGTACTTTGTAAAGCAGCGTCAAGCCTCACCCTTTTGTGATATTAATTCAGGTTTTCCTGCCAAGAATCAGCCCTCATCTCAATATTGATTTAAGGTTAAAGAACATAAAAATTATTCAAAATTTGCATACTGTAATATTTTCCCTTCTGATTTCCAGTACATGATCACACCATGTATGACCAAGGGAAAATACTTGTAACCCTTTTTTTTCTTCCAAGTGTTGTGATTTTTGGAATCTGCTGAAGATTATGTCCTAACAACAACCAGAAATCCCCCTGAACACTACAATATACTTGTCTGTGTAAACTCCTAAAATACTCCCTCAAAGATCTTTGCCCTATTTGACACAAATAGGTCCATGGACATAATTTGGTAGGCAGATTGTTCCAGGAGCTACTCTTGAGCTTGTACTCAATACTCAACCATTTTTTGGAGGAAAGAGAGTTTGCTGAAGTATGTGTACAGTATTACCAGCCAGTTAGTCCAGTGCCTGGGAGAGGTTTTAATCTATTAGTCTAGAAATTGTCTTAACTTAGCCAAGGGATTCTTATAATGAAGGTAGAGGTGGCAACAGACATTGTTCATTTGATGGCCAACA
Source organism: Cyanoderma ruficeps (assembly GCA_008694505.1). Lineage (NCBI taxonomy): Eukaryota > Metazoa > Chordata > Aves > Passeriformes > Timaliidae > Cyanoderma > Cyanoderma ruficeps. The sequence goes on from VZDJ01000135.1 coordinate 1,051,647, forward strand.
TTATTTCGGCAGCTGTTGAAAACATTAATAATGAGTCAGATCCAGTGAAGGTTCTTTGTGGCTCATGAGAAGTACTGAGTATTCTAAAATCCAACATCAAGGAATAGAACAAAGTTCCCTGCAGTGTCCAAGAAGGGAAGATGCATAGGATTAGAAATTAATGTTATGATAATATTCAATAAACATTAAAATATAGTGGTAAGAGAGTTCACTATAGAGTAAACCCTGTACCAGTGAGGTACATAACATGTCATAAAAGCAGTGTCAGCAGAAATTTAATTGCAAATAGTCACACTAGAGAAACACGCTCGAGGAACGAGCTGGAAAGGTTAATGGAGGATATAAAGAAAAAAGCAGTAAGGACTCCTCACAACTTTGTGTCTCTTCCTCCTCCTGTTTTGTATCAAAAAAACCCCACCCATAGCAGTGATTAATAAGTGTGTATCTACTCATGACATTGCAGGATATACTATATTTTTTCTTAATTACCATTTATAGCATTTTTAAAGTGGATGGCTTTTACAGCACACTTTCCCCTTCTTTCTACTTTTCAATTTGCAGATATTTCTGCTAGAAAACATGCATGTTTTCCACCAAAAATATCTCCTCAGCGAAGTGTCTTTGCATAAGAAAACTTTTGCATTTTTTGAAGCCTAAATAGCTGAAATAATTTTTTAGTTTACTGTTATAAATAACCAGCAAAATCCGCTCTTGACTAAAAATATTCCGTTGAGAAAAAAAGAAAAAAATCAAGACCAGAGCATCTTTTCTCATTATTCTTTTGTTCAAGTGTTAGACTGAAGCAATTAAAAAGCACCCAGCAATTACATCAATTCAGAAGAAAAAAGAATCCAAAGTCTGAGTCTTGTCAGAGTCAGTTACTATACATTTTCACAGCCAGAAGCCTCACTGCAGGCATTTATATCAGCAGAGCTCTCACACACTGCCAACAGGAACCAGGGAAATGACCAGGCTGAACTTGGGCTAGCTAACCTTATTCTGAAGGAAAGCATTGGGATCCTTAAGAATCTTACTGGACAAGCTCTGAAATCTATGATCCCTTCACACAAGACTTTAAGACTGTTTAGAGTGCTTATACTATGGGAGTGAAGGAAAGGGATGGGCTGTGGCTAGTAAACATTTCCAAATATTCAATGGTATTTGCTGACAAGCAAGTTCACACGTTCTGTTCAGCTCTACAAACAGTGAGCATTTGCAGCTCCTACTGCTTTTGAAAGAACCTGAGCACTCAGCAGGAAAACCAACATGAAGTCCTACCCTCAGTGGAGAACCTTTATATCAAACTCTTTCTTGTTTATCTTATAGTCAGCAGACACACATGGAGACATGAAAAATTAGCACCTGATTTGAAAGCTGTGAGATTGCAACTCTGCATTTCAATTTCTTATGCTCTTAAAGCCCAGCAACAACTACAACTACAACAACTACATTATTTAATAATATTTGAATATTAAATTATGATGATTAAGACCCATCAGTTGTAGGAATACAAACTTACTCAAAACTTCCTCATGACCAGCTGTATTTTTTCCACTGAATCTTTCCTTGTGGACACCATCATTTCTTTTGTACCTAGAGAAACACTATAACACAAATCTTCACAAAAAACTTAAGTGTGTTGGTATGCATGATTATGTGAAATGAACTGGTAAACAGATAAATAATTACGCAGGCTATTGAAGAAAATAAAAGCTAAAACCTCCAATCGTTATTCCTCTCAGTACCACACTTTCAGCAGCTTACTCATAAGCTATTTTGGGAAGGGAGACAACACAAAGCAAACTACACAAATAGTGAGAAGATGTGTATCTGTGTGTACATTCTGAAATCCAAAGGCAACTTTGCAGGCCTGTTAAGTTATGCACACAGGGGAGGAGCGTGACACGCTATAAAAGTGCTAAGTCTGCAGCACAGCATAACTGAAATACCCATGACCAAATTTAAACAGTTCCTAATAATAAACATTGTGCAATGAAAAGATAAGTGAGATCAGATAAAAGGATAAATACAGTCGTCACCCGACACGAATGTTAAAATTCATGTAACTTCAAGAAAAAAAAACATACAATTAGTCAAACAAGTATAACCATCACATTAGTACTGTCTATTGGGAGAAACTGTATCAGAATATTCTGGACATGGTCTGGCACTACAGAAGGCTTCCCTAAATATGAAAATTATCGTCATAAGCACTGATCTGTTAAGGTAAGATACCACCACGTATTAGTAAAACCAGAAAAATGTAGCTTTTGGAAGATGTATTATAGCAAGAAATCAACTGTAGGCCTGGACCTATAATAAGACTTTAGAAACATAGGCCTGGTTAAAAAAGAACAGAAGAGTTAATGCCTCTCAAAGACGCTGATTAAGAATCCAGACACCTGGTGGGTTTCCCAGCCATGAGCAATGTCAGTCATTTGCCTGGCTTCCCAAAGCTGTCCTTTCAAATTTGCCATTTCTCATTCTGTTTACCTACTGGTCTCATTGAATGGTGTTCATGATCTGAATGTAGAAGGAGAAAATAAAAAGACAACAGAGGAAAAAGTTTGTTGGATCTGATTACTTGTTAGGAATAGAGATCCTTTAACAAATAGGGATACTTTATTACACATATTAGTATGTTCTCTAGTAAGTTTTCAAGGCACTTAGCAAACATAATACAAGATCAAGGAGCAACCAGAATTCCTTAATAATTTTCTAAGTCAGGAACATTAGATCCTTCCTTTTATCAACTATTAGCAAGGATAGGGAGGAGGATCTCAGGAAATAATGATTTTCTGTACATAAAAAAAAGAAAACTATGCTTGTCTAAACAGACATAGTTGTGATGTAAATTGTAGAGTCTGTATCACTGAGGGGCTGACCCAAACCTCCATCTCTGATTAAGTATAAAATAACATACTAGCACTTTAATATTTAAAATTGTACCTTCAGTACCAGGAGTAAAATGAGCTACAGAGCTGACAGGGTGATGTCTCTCCTGCATTCAGTATACAGAAATTCAGAAAGGACTCTAACAGTATCTAGAAGTCAAATATTCTTGCCATATAATGTAAATGATGGTAACACTTAACTATTCTGCACTGGTGCAATGCTACATCTGAGAAATCAAGGAAAAAAAAAAAA
>VZDJ01000135.1:1054879-1245122 GCA_008694505.1 Cyanoderma ruficeps
AAAAAAAAAAAAAAAAAAGCTTTTCAAGACATATCAGTATCTTTGAAGAACTACAACTGAAATTATAAAACTGCACACATAACTTCACAATTCTTAAACAAAGGTCTTCAGGAACAAAGTCTATTTGCACATAATGTCCTAAATGGGGAAGTTTAAATCTTTGAGTGAATTAAAATTGTAATAACATTTTTAAAACAAAAGATTATGAACTTGCCATACTGAAACATATCTTAACTATGTCATCAAAATAGAGAAAAATTGATTCTAGTTATTACTCAAATACCTCTTTTATTTCCAGAGTTGTAATTGAGACTATGTTCTTTGAAGAATCTGTTCACCATAAAACCAGAATGCAGCACTTTGCATAACATCTCACAGGAATTGTTCTTGGTGCATTAATAATTTCCATCAGCAGTGCTTATTTTACTTCCCTTTTCACTCAAGTTATGATGAAGAGACTATGACTTGTCCTTCCTGAATTCTGTTTCTTAATCCAGCTCCCAGTTTTAGAAGGATTACCCTCTATCCCTCAAGAACTACTGCAAGTTAACTGATACAAAACTCACTCTTAGTTATCTTTGCATTGAACCATAGACAAAATTTTAGAACTTTCAATGCTAGGCATTTCAGAGACTGGCAAAATCTCCTCATATATTAAAGCTTACATATCACTCAGCTATAAATTTTGCTATTATTCAACAGCTAAACAAAACCCTTGTCCTTTCCTTTCTGTGATGCTGTATTTCACAGCTGTGTTTATTACAGTAACAGTATACCCAGCTCAGAAATATTTTGCTAAACGTGATACATTATCAGAGGGAAAATCAGAACTGAAGCAATTTATTAACAGCATGTAATTAACCAGCAATCAGTGATCTCTATATTTAACATTCAGCAACACAAATAAACCACAATATTAGATGCAAACAAAATGCTAATAAACCACAACATTAGATGCATATGAAATGCTTATAATATACACAAACAAAAACTACCTCCTGCAACAACCCACCCGAAATGCTCTAATGATAGACAATAAACACAGTGACGTGCACATCCTTCTCACAGGACCTCTGAGCAGTTGCAAGTGCACACACCCAATCTGGGCATGCTTTTTCCCCTCCTCACACATCTCCTGCTGGAGGTGTGGGTGGTCTAGCTTTCCACGGATCTGTTCAGCTCATTACAACCTGCTGAATCACACACCAGTGTGAAAGAACCCCATGGCTTCACATATGCACATCACAAGTGTGGGTATGTGTTCCTGCAGCCTGAACTGGCAGTTCACTGGCTGGATGCAGACACCTCACAGCATCCAACAGGGAGGATGCTTCTCCCTTTAGATGGAGGTTTTAATTCCAGCAGAGCAGCTTCTCACCATGTCAAATGTCATTATGAGTGCTGCTGTTTCCAGCACAATATCTCTCCTCCTCACAAATTTCCACGCTTCTTTTGTATTTCTTTTCAGGCTGTCTCCTTCTTAGAAGAGCCAATACACACAACCATCTTTCTGTTAAGCTAAAGGAACTATAGTGATCTATCTCCCAATGTAACATTCCATTAAAACATGAATATTGTGTCTTGGAACTTGAATCTGAAAAAGAAACTTATTTTCTCCACACTCATCTTCCTCTTCCTGCACCACAGCACAGTAAGGGCACCGTTACCTCAACAAAGAGTGGAATACTTCTCATTTAGCTTCAGATGTCACCTATGTCCTCTGACAGGTTTAAGATTTCTGCTTTAGGGCAAAATAAATCACATATTTTGGTTTCTAGCTCAGATGTAAGTCTGAGCTTTATAACTAAATTAATGCAAGCAAGATCTCATCTCAAATTTTTATAATGTCTTCTAAATTAATGTCTTCTAAATTAGCATGAAGCACATTCTTTTTTTTTTTCTTGCTGAGTGAGAATTTGTTTGGTTGCATTTGCATTGGCTTCTGCCTTTGTGCAAAGTGAGGGGATTATAATTTTTAAGGTTTTCTTGTCTTTTGCTGCATCCTCTTCTCCATTTTTTTCTTCCTGCTCCTAACTGCAATCCATCAAAGTCAACCTATAGTACAAAAAGAGACCAGCACTAACACATACCAACACTCTATGGATCAGATACATTACTGAAAGTAATTCCACTTTCTCAGTTTCTGTATTTCAACACAGTAGCTCATCCACTCAAGGCATTCATTAAAGGTCTGCTTCTTACTACAATCTTTCTGTCACTAAAACTATGCATCCTCTTTAAAAATTCTCTTGGCATGTTATTTTTTGCAGGTTGTCTACTGAAAAGTCTTTTTCAGCTGTATTTTGAGTATTGTTTGATTATGTAATGGAAAGGAAAGCTGGGAGAGCTGTAATACCTGCCTACGGATGGGTGGTATATTTCCAAGTACTGCAAAAAAAAATTCCCACATAGAATTTAGTGAGTATGAGTTTGATGGTAAAGAAATTTAATACCTTTAAAGCTGTTCTAAATTATTACCTTCATATTAATAGATATATGCAGAATACAGACTAATAGAATATAAGCACTTTATCTTCATTTGAATACCAGTTTCGTTAAATTAGTTCTGACCTTCTGCATCCAAACAGATACAAGACTGTTGGACAGGCAGTGCTAACTACTGCTAACTACTTTTATCCTCCCACATTCAATAATTCTGTTACAATGGAAACTACATTGAAAGGGAGCCTTTTCTTCTCAAGTATCATATACACAGCCACAACATGAGCGAACAGAGGTTCTCCTTTGTTTTCTTCCTCCAGGAACAAAGATCCATCTGCATTCACATCACATGGTGGAAAGTATAATATGCAGTCCTGAAGGAGGGAAGCAGGAAAATGTGAATTACTGCAGCACTTACCACAGACTTGGCAGTACTGGGTAGATATGCTCTCCTATTAAAAAAACACAAAGATAACTGTGTAAAATAGGAAGTCACAGATCTTAGGTTTGGCACAAATACACTTATTGCTCACTAAAGCAAGTGGGAGATAGGAAATGAAAAAAAATCTAGCAAAGTGAAGTGAAATAAAATAGATGCTTTTGAGGAAGAAAACATGAGAGTTGAAAACTAGAAAACAGCAGAGTTAAAGAATATGCCCCTTCATCACTTATTCTCCTATTTATAATCTTCACTGGTTTTGCTAGGGGACTGACATACTCAAAAAATTTTCAACGTTTTTCAGCACACTCCTGAAACTACAATAAGGAAAACAGTACTTCACACATAGAATAAGAAGAAATCACTCTACCTTAAATGCAATCTGATAGAGTTCATATATTTACCTGAAAAATATCTCAATATAAATTACACACTTTCGTTGTAATTCTATTTTAACACTAACAGATAAATCTATTATTATTTAAAATCAGCTTTGTTTCTAACATAAGGGTGATTCTAGGTCAGAGCAAAGGCTACGAATTCATCAAGCTTAGTAACAATTCTCCAAAAGATCACTCTAAGTAAAAAAAGGAACAATACAGCACATAATGAGACTTCACCAAATAATCTAATCTCCAAAAATTTGCAACATTTGAAATTCCTCAGCCAGGAATAATGTATTTTTTTATTCTCTAGTATTGGTGGATGTGCCTTCTCTATCCACTATTTTGAAACCACAGCAAATGTGTGGAGTGAATTTGTGGAGTTTCTTGAAAAAGATACTATTATAGATGCTAAAACAAGATGAGGAACCAAGCCTTCTTACCTGCTTTGAAAAAGATATTACAGACGAAAAAGATACTCCAGATGCTGAAACAAGATTAAGAACCAAGCTTTCTTGCTTGCTTTGAATGAGGCTTCTGTTAGCTTAAACTGATGCTCAACATTTTTTTAATTGGAAATGAGACTAAACAAGAAATCCTTAATGCACAGCCTTCATAACATTTGAGGCCCTTTAGCCCTCTTTAACATTTCCATAGGACAACCTTTTCTCCAGGGTAAAGAACTCTGGTTTGTCTAATTACTATTCCCATTGCAACATCACAATTTCCATCATCCTTTTTACCTTTCTTTGAATTTTTTTCCAGTTTGATTATAGCATTTTTAAGAGGTAGGGATAACAACAGTAACAATAGTTAAGAACCAAACTCATGTTCTTACTGTAACTAAAGACCTTGTTCCCAAGTAAAGATGGGCAAAATCCAGTATAGTATGGGCAGAGCTTGGGATGTTTTTTATGTACCTAATAATATATTTTAGATAACACTGTATTCAGTTACACTTGCCATCTCAACCTTCAATCACTGTCTCAAGGCCTTCTTGTAAAGAGAATCAGAGATAGTCTGTGAGTGCTAGCATTGCTAGTCAGCTTGAAACAAGGAAGCTTTTTTGTGTGGTAACATACAAATTCCAAAAATTAGTAAGTGAAACACAGTTTTTCTTGTGAGATCTCCAGAACAGCAGCCTCTGACTTTGCTGATTAATCAACTCATTCTAAAGTAGTCCCATACTCACTCACATTTCTCCCTGTCACTGGTTCTGTTGGGCTTCATTCCAATGTCAAAGCTTTTGACATTCTGCCCAAAATGCCGTCACTTATCTACATGCACACACCTTCATATTCCTTCCTCTCCTTCTTCTTTTATTTCAGGCTGGAAAAATTTCCATAAGCACTTTTATTCCCTTAATTTCAGTTAACACGCAAGGATTTGGTTTAGTCTGTATCATTCCTTTCATATACACTCTATCTTCCTGTTCTCTGTTGTAATACTGTCTTCCATAAAAGTTTTATTTGTCAGTTTACTTATCTGCTTGTTAAACACTTCACAAACTTTTATTTAAAAACAGCCATGTTTTGCTTTTTACATTTGTTTTACAAATCTTAGAGAATAAGGCATTTAAGCCTTTAACAAAGTCTCTTCCCTTATGTTATTTTTACTATGTTTTTAGAGTGTTAATACAGTGAACTAGAATGGAACAGGCACTACCAGACTTATCTCTCACCTGATGTAGTGGGATTTGTGTCTCCCTACTCCAAAAAATTGGTAGAATTACTCAGATCAGTGTCCAAGCCAAGCTTGCAGAGATTGGATGCCAAACGGAAAAAATTGGTGGCTCAATAATCAAATCCTTTGAGAGCCTGTAGTTCCACTTGAAATACAATTAAATTCAAAAGATTGGAATGAGCAAATGCAAATGTCTGAAATGTAGATATCTGAACTAGTTCTCTAGATTCTATAGTCACAACAGAGTAATAAGCACTTTTGTGGCATGATTCATCTGACCTTTTAGAAATGTATGAGATCAACTGAGCCCTGCGGGCACTTGTTTCTCTGCTAGGAGTACAAAAGACTAAAAGACTTTCCAGATGAAGCTACCTCTGATGTTCCTTAAGCAACTGCAAGGGGAATCCACAATGAATGGCCCAGAAGATGTTGGCAATAAAAAGGCCTGAAGTTGGCAATTTGAATACCACATGAAACATTTCAGCCTGAATGTTACAGACATCTGAACACTTGTTTGAAACGCCTTTTAACAGCAACCAAAGTTTTCATTACAGTCTAAACTGAAGGTGCTGGTCCCTCAAATACCATGAATCTTTCTTTATTAGCAGAGAGAACTTTTTAGTAATTAGGTTCCAGAAAAATTGGAAGAAGAAAACCTGTTGTAACACATAGCATTTTGCATCTTAAAATCAATGCCAACAGCACTCTCTAAAACTTAGAAGGTACCCATAGTGCATACTCTTACATCAGTTAGACCATCTCATTGAATTCTTTTCTTCCTTATCGTTAATGGCATTTAACCAGTCTTTGTCAATATTAATATGATAAGTCAGAAATGTAACAACATACTTAATTTGATTTTTTTAAAAAGGAAAGAAAAAAAAAGGAATAAAAAAAAAAGGAAGGGGTATCAGATCAGATTTGTACTGACTGAGCTCTGCAGAATGCTGCATATTATAAGCGTTTGTTCCTTTAAAACCCGATCACGAGCAGAGCAGCATGATATGTTGCCACCTGGTGTAGAGGTGATGTAAAAATCCTTGGTGACTCCTCCTTGAGCACAGGCTGCGTCACTGCAGAGGCACATCTCTCTCTGCGCGCCCCATCCCGGCAATGCCGTCAGCTTCCTCGCCTGCTGACTCACGTCTCGGGAAGAAACCTGCTCGGAGGACAGTGTCCTTCAGGCCGCGATGAAGCGGAGCAGGAGGGCAGAGGGACTGCAGACCCTGCCGGAGAACAGGGAGAGGATCGCCACAGGCAGAGGAGCTGAAAGCGCTCAAACCAGAACGCGAATACGCGTGTTTACAGCTGTCAGCAGCCAACGTGTTGATCCTGCCATAAGATGCTGAAGGGATGCTAAAACATTTTGACAGCTATAAAATCTCTCCAAGTAAATGGGCAGCTTCTTGGAGGAAGGCTGACTTTCTGCTGCACATTAACCATTTCAAACTTTTCCTGCGCTTGGTCTGCCAAAAGGGTCTGTGTTTTATGATGGAAACATCACCCAGATAACCTGCCTGGTATTCCTTTGTGCAAGGAACCTCTTGAAAGTAGCAAAAGAAAGTGTGCAGGTTTCTTGAAGACCACAATAAACAATTGTTACTTACAAAGACTGCATTTTCCTTAGGAACAGATCATTACTACAATCAGGCTTGGAAAATCTTTTATTTATTTTCAACAAGAACAGTATAATTGCTGCCAGCCTCTACCAGAAATACAGTTCTACCTTTCTGTAAAATCCTGTATGCTGCTGTAAGGAATAATTATGAGTCCAGCATTCATTCTTCAGATATGATTTTCAAGAGTATATTTCAGTGGGAAGTCCTAATGCTAGTCTTGGAAGAAGCTGATGCTTTGCCTTTTACAGTCATCCAATACTCTAGAGCACAGTGGTGTTCTATTGCCCCTGCAGCTGAATATGTCATCACAAATATGTTGTACATACGCACCCTGTCACTGAAAGATTTCTAGGGATGTTGATCTTTTAATATCTTATGAGATTTCACCTGTTCTCTACAGTTTAAAAGAAGAAAAAAAAAACCCACAGAAATATTCCCAGTGCTTTTTGGCAAAACTATAGACAGATCTGTTGTGGTATCACACTGGAAAAATGGATAGAAGCTTGAAAAACAGGTGAATGTATTGCTACCTAAGGTACTGTAAGAGAAGCATTTTTTTTTCTGTGTAACTGAAAATCTTTATCTAAGACATCAATAAGTAATTATAGCAGAAAAACCATCCTTGCTATTCATGAAAAATCTCTTCATAAATTCTGTCATGATAGGTTGTCACTGATGGGGAAAAGACTGATGACTGACTGATGTCAAAATACTTACTTGAGTGAAAAACACTCAAATGCCCTGGGAGAAACTTTTAAATATATATGAATATGCTCACTGGGCCTTTCGCATTTATAGGCTCTTCAACATTTTCTGTCAAGATATAAGCTGATACACCTGTGTAAACAAAAACAACAACAAAAAACCCCAAAAACAAAAAACAAACACAAAATAAACCAAAAAGAATTTTTTAAAGGATAATATAGTTTCACATAACAGCAAATACCAGACTCCAGACTATTTTCAACTCTAAATACTGATTACAATTCCCTTGGATTTTTTTTCTGAAAAAGAATAAATACTTGATATATGCACTAACCATTATATAAGAGACAGCAGAGTCAGAAGAGAATTTTTATAAGGGAAGAGGGGGAAAATAGATAGAAGATACAACCCTTTAACACTGAGGTGTTCAATATTCACAAGGTAAGTTTGTTTCTACTATCAGCAATATCAAAAGAAAAAAATGCAAGTAATTTCCAAAATATCTGGAACTTCAGTGCCACATTGCCCATGCTCACTATAGTTATATATTATCTTTTGTATAAAATAAGGATTTCAATTGTGTATGAAATAGCAGTATTTTAAAGAATGTTTCTTAATCCAGTGAGAACAAAAAAAAATTCATTGTGAGGTTTGAAATGAGTGATCTGTCAATCACATATTTAATATTTCAGTTCATGTGGTGGAAAAAAATGGTCCTGGACCACCCAATTACAATGGTCCCACTGCACAAGGCAGTAGCCATGATGTGATAGTCCTTTGAATTTAAAGCTACAAAAGATGTAGCTTAGTGCCTTCTGCCTGGGTCTCTCTCTCCAGGCATTCAACAGTTCTCTTTGAGACACCTGGAGCCATGCAGCAGAAGAGAGATGGTGAGACCACAATGGACGAGGCACAGATCCACCCAGAAGCCAGGGCTGCATCTGGCACTCCACATGAGAGGAGACACATCTCATGTTCACACAGCAATCACTCAAACAGATAATCTGGTAGAGTCAAACAATAACCACTCCAGTATCCTCTCCTAAATTATAACAAAATATCTGGTCCTCCATCATATAATCATTATAGGTACAGGGGGGAATAGAAAACACTGGAAATGTGTTTCAGCAACCTATAGAACCACAGAAAACACTAAAAATTCATTATTGTTTCATATGAACTGGATGATGTTTATTTTTAACTTTGAACTCCTCCAAAATTGCCTCAAGGAAAGAAAAGGTGACTTTTTGACATTAGATGTGTTAATGCCATTCAACCAGTTCAACCTCCTGCCTCCCTTCTACCTGTTTCCTTCAAAAGCTCAGAACGGCACCTGCTTCAAAACTAATTCTTAGTCTGCACAGATGACCATAGTTTTCCTGACTTCAATCACTGCTGCAGCATTTGCTTGGCTAGAGCAGCCGATGAACATAAGAGGTCATAAAAGCATAGAAAAATCCCCTTCCTTCTGTGAAAGTAACTGCACATTCTATTGTACAACAGAATCCAACATGAAAGATGGAAGGTATTTTTTAAATACAATTCAAAAATCAGAAAGTTTCAAGTGAAGGTTTCATCAGATACACCATAAAATCCCCAGTGCGGAAATAGGGTAATTATTGTCATTGCATTGGTCTCTAACTACCTACAATTATCCCTTTATACCAGTAATCAGCTTGATAGCATTTGATCTCCTTTGCTTTTTATCCATCTAATTACAAAGTAGCAGTAGATGTTTGCATCACAAACACTGGATTGAGTACCCATTGCAAACTGCTTCAATTTTCAAATGTCTGCATTTTCCCAAAGATGTAAGACTGAAAGCTAAACACATATTTAAAGGTTATGTTTTATGTGCCAGTGGTAGTCATGTATTTTAAAACTATTTTATGAAGAAAGATTCATCATGTTTTTCGCACCAGCAGCATGCAAAACAAATCAACATGAAAAGCATGATAGAAGCATATGTCATCTCTTCATTTTGATAAACAAACTTAAACTATTTGGTCTGAGACAGGAAATGTGCTCTCTTTCACTAACATGCCCCAGACGAACATTGCAGTAGTTCTGCTTTCTTGTGACCTTATGTGAAACACCCCCAAAAGAAGGGTAGATTTGGAGGCTGCTTTAATAGTTAGAAGGCTCAGAAGGGCTTGTCTGGATTCTGTAATTTAAGATGGTCTTTGGAAGATATTCTCTCTCACTCTTAGCTGAGTGCAGCCTTCCTGTGACCAGAAATCTTGCCATGTTTCATGGGTACAAATGCCACTGTGCCTCCTGCCCTTTGCTGTGGAGGCCAACCCAGCCCAGTCACAAGCAGTATTATGTCTCATGAAGCTTATTTTAGAACTGAGGGACGATCCAATCCTACAAATTCATTGCTGTTAGAGTACAGTAACACCTCTACTCCCCTTTGTCCAGAAATATTTTGGTTTTCTGGTTTATTGCAATATCCTCCCCCAGCTACAACCTTTTGGAAAAGCCAGTTGTGGCACAGGAAAATAAGCTTTGCTTTGGTGTGGACTTTGGTCACCAATATGCAATCACAGCTGAATGTCAGGTTCAGTTCCTCACTCAAAAAAGGGAATGGGACAAGGTCTGAGGCCAGTGCTCCTGCACACCTTACAAAATGCAGTTCCTTCCCACCCCAAACTTAACCTTAACTAAAACTGAAGTTCCTATCATAGATATTTGCAACCAAATCGATTAAAAAATATATGTATATCTGAAACCACACACTCCTTCATGCCTACTAAAATCCATCCGCAAACGCAGCCCTTCCATGGTGCTTTTCTGGAAACTAACATCAACCAATGTCATTGTAGGCCTTAATGAAACACGATGACTGCACAGTCAGTGACTCCTCAGGCATGAATTTTTGCTCATCAAATCAAGCTGACCTTACCAGATGCTGCAGTTAAAAACAACCCCCCATTGCCACTTTGTCTAAATAAGAACTTCAGCAAATGCTGAAGCAGGCTTCCACCATGTGAAAGGCTCACTTCAGAAGGACTTAAACCCTTCTAAGAGAGGTGAAATTTTCTGGTGGATTCTTACTTGCTCAACTCTTTCACAGGGGCAAAAGATTCTAGAATGAGGTACATGTATTGTTGTGAACATTTATAAAGGGCAAATAATGACTTTGTGTTTATCTGCATATTTTATGTTCAAATTATCTTTCTCATGTTATCAGACAAAATGTTGGTGCTATGTAAGGTACAATCTCATATCATAGAGCTTCACTAGAAGGCCTGTGGCAGTAGCATGCCTAGCACTATGGAGTAGCCAGAGTTCAGTACTGTAAATAACTTTAAAATAATACTGCACCATTTTCAGTGACACAGCTTGCATTACAGAAAGATCAATTACGACAGTATCACGTTAAGAGAAGGCTGGAAAACTGAAGGACTCTCTACTCCTTGATGCCTGATGTTAAAATCTTTAAAATGTCTGTTGTATTTCTTTCAATTACAGCCCTGAGATGACAGCAAGGAGAATTATTTGCCTCAGGCAGGGTGTGCATTATTTGCCACGGGGCTGGCCGGATTTAGTTCCCGAATCCATCCTGCCTGTCAGCCTACACAAAGATTACGGGGAAGCCTGTCCTGGAGAGAAATGCTGGAAACTACCAGACAAGAACTCCTTCTGCAACATTACTGCACAAATTATTTAAAACCGCTGCTCAGGGACTGTTTATAGCTTCATTATTAGCATAGATGGAAGCATTTAAGAATGAAGGAATTCCACCAAGGAATTACCCCTCTTCCTTTTTTGTTGTTTTTTTATCGTGGTGGTGGGGTTTTGTTGGATTTTTTTTTTGGGGGGGGTGTTTGTTTGATTGTATTTTTGTGTGTGTATGGTTTTGTTTGCTTGGTTTGGTTTAGGTTTTTTGGGGGTTTTTTTGGTTGTTTTTTTTTTTAGGTTTTCTGGCTTTTGGGGGGGTTTTTTGGGTGTGGGCTTTTTGTTTAAAATCTTTATTCTCGACAGAAATGCCCGTTAGCAGCTGCTCTCCCACACGGAGCGACGACCCAGCACACCACCCACCCCCCCACACAAGCTTTTAATCTGGCACGGTGCCCTCTCCAGCATTGCCAGGGCCACCGCGCACGGCTCTGCATTCTGGGCGGCCAGGGCGGCTCGCGGACCGGGAATGAGGACCCGCGGACCGAAAATTTGGGCCTACAGACCGGGAATTCCGGGCACCACAACACCAGGCACACCGCGGTGCCCGGCCGGCACCACCACGGCACGGGACCGCCCTGCGCGCCCCCGCGCCGCCCCCGCCAATCAGCGCGGGGCAGGAGCCGCCGATCGGAGGGGCGGGGCTGGCGGCGTGCGCGCCCCCAGCCTGGCGACTCGATTGGCTGTTTCGCAGCCGAGCCGCCCAATCGGAGGGCGCTTTGCGACGGCGGCCTGAGCCTATCGCAGAGGGGGTTCCTCTTCCGCTCCGGCAGTTTGAAACCGTCGGTGCCGGCGGCCGGCGCGGACGGAGCCCGCAGGTGAGCGGGGGGGGCCGGGGGCCGCGCCGTCCTTCCCACAGCATCCCTGCTCCTGCTCGGGGGCCGCACTGCCCCCCGCAACCCCACCCCGAGCTTCCTGAAGGTGCCAGTGGGCGCACCCTGCCCGCTGGTTGGGCTGGTTGCCTTAAAAGCCCTGTGTAAGAAAAGGAGAATCTCCTGCTCATAATCTGTCGTATTCCCCGGTGCCTGACCACCGCTGTGCTTCCCTGGTTTCTGTGGGACACTCGGCGGATTGTCGCTGTTGCCCCTGGCTGCCATGGCAGCCGCGGTCTCAGCGGTGTCGGCGCTGCCGGCGTCGCGGGCAGCGGCGGAGCTGCTGTGGTGAGGAGTTAAAAGTGTGAGGAGGAGTGTTTTGTAAGGGAGTAGAGATAAAGGGAACAAATATGTCCTGCCTGTGCTGACTAGAGGTGTGGTTCTATCACTAGCAGTGTTTCTCCAGGCTCAGTACTGGGCCCAGAACTGCTTAACTTGTTCATCCGTGACACGGATGACGGGTCAGATGCCCCCTCAACAAATTCACTGAGATCACAAAGCTGGAAGGAATGGCCAACACCCCGGAGGGCTGTGCAGCCCTTCAGAAGGACCTCGGCAGGTTGGAGAGATGGGCAGAGAAGAACCACCTGAAATTCAGCAAAGGCAAATGCAAGGTCCTGCTCCTGGGGAATAACACCCCCAGGCACCAGCACAGCCTTGGGTTGCCTTGCTGGGGAGCAGCTCTGAGGAGAAGGACCTGGGGGTCCTGGTGGACAACAAGCTGTCCATGAGCCAGCAGTGTATCCTGGTGGCCGAGAAATCCAATGGGATCCTGGGGACAGTAGGAAGAGCATTGCCAGCAGGAATGCCAGAAGGTGATCCTGCTTCTGTACTCAGTCCTGGTGAGGCCTCACCTGGAGTGCTGTGTCCAGTTCTGGGCTCCTCAGGACAACAGAGACATGGAGCTCTTGGAGTGGACCCAGCCAAGGTTACAAAGGTGATGAGGGGTCTGGAGCGTCTGTCTTAAGAGGAGAGGCAGAGGGAGCTGGGGCTGTTCAGCCTCAAGAAGAGAGAACTGAGAGGAGACTTCATCAATGTTTATAATTATCTGAAGGGAGGGTTCCAAGGCAATGGAACCAGGCTCTTCCTGGTGGTGCCAAGCAATATGACAAGAGATAATGGGCAGAAACTGATACACAGGAAGTTCCACCTGAACATGAAGGGCGACTTCTTTATTACACAGGTGACCTTGCATTGGCACAGATTGCTCAGAGAGACTGGGGTCTCCCTCATTGGAGGTATTCAAGAACCACCTGGATGCAATCCTGTGCCGTATGCTCTAGGATGACTTTGCCTAAGCAGGAGGGTTGGACTAGATGACCCACTGTGGTCTGTTCTGACCTTACCCACTACATGATTCTCTTTCCTAGGCCTTGAGGTCTCTGATCGGAATGAAACACTAAAATATTTGGAAATCATCACCTTTAGTTAAAAGCAAAGCCAAACCCACAAAAACCTGAGCATAGCTTAATTAATTCAAAATTAAGGAGGGGAGCAACAATGGTGAGTCAGACCAAAGTCTTTATTGTTGCATCCTGTTTCCTAAAAGTAGCAGTGTTACCATTGCAGTTGTATGCTTATGGTTTCCAAGAAACTGCTGCTGTTAGCAGGAATCTTTCTTTAATGGAGTCAGACATATATTTTGACTGATTCTCGGGTAAGTTTAGAAGAACCTGGTAAGCTTGAGAATGTTCTTCTCACTTGTCGTTGACCATATAATGATTTGCAGATTAGCAAATTAGCTTGTTGATCCAGATGTGGTATTTTAATATCCCTTGATTTCTCTTTTATAAACTTATCCGGTATTTTGTGGTACTTAGTGCTTGTTCACAGAGATCAAAGCTGACAAGTTATTCTTAGGCCGGCATGGCTGAGCAGGGATCTTCTTCTGAAGCTAAGGCAAAAAAGGAAAGCATATGCCCAGTGGATTCAAAGTCAGATTACATGGGAGAAATACAGAGATTCAGCTCTCCGTGGTGGACAGGAAATTCATTTGGGCGCAGCTCAGTTAGACTTGAAGCTGGCCAGTACTGTGGGGGATAGAAAAAGTAGTTTTAAAAAAATTTGTCAATAATAAAAGGCAGTCCAGAAATAACATGAGCCTGTTACATGATGAGGATGGTCACCTCATGGACAGGGACATACAAAAAGGCAGAGAGGAATTCTTTGCTTCAGACTGCAAAATGGATGTGGTCAATCACAGCCAGCGTGGGTTCATGAGAAGAGGGTCCTGCCTGAGGAACTTAATTCCCTTTTATGACACGGCGACCCACCTACTTGTTCAAGGGAAGCCAGTGGGTGTGATCTTTTTGGATTTCAGTAAAGCTTTTGGTGCTGTGTCTCACCGGATCCTTCTGGACAAACTGTCCAGCCCACGGCTGGATGAACACATGTGATGGGTGAGCACAGAGGGTTACAGTGAATAGGGTGACTTCTCAGTGGTGACCTTGTCCCTAGGGGGTTCCACAGGGCTCCGTCTTAGGCCTGGTGCATTTCAGCATCCTCTTAATTGACCTGGATGTAGGCTTTGAGGGTATACTGAGTATGTTTGTTGACAGTGCTAAAGCAGGTAGGGCTGTTGATTTCCTCAAAGGCAGAAAAGCCACCTGGGGCACAGCAACCTTGTGTGTATGAACAAACTGGAAAATTAGACGCTGGAGAGGAGCCCCACTGGAGTGATCTGGTGGGTCCTGGTCAATGGCAGGTTGAACATGAGCCAGCAGTGCCCTGGCAGCCAGGAGGGCCACCCGTGTCCTGGGGACATCAGGGACAGCATCAGCCGGGCCAGGGAGGAATTGTCCTGCTCTGCTCTGCTCTGGGGCAGCCTCACCTCCACTGCTGGGGGCACTTCTGGGTGCCACAATACACGGGAGACATTCTGCTATTTGAGAGCATCCAAAGGAGGGCTATGAAGATGGTGAAGGGGAAACCACATGAGGAGTGACTGAGGTCACTTTGCTTTGTCACTGGTGGTGAAGGGAACCTTTTTAGTTTTGGGAGACCAGAGAGTAGTTTCAGTGATAAGTAGAGAACTAGATCCACTAGATTATATGTCAGGGGCATGATCTTAGAGAGCTGAAAACAGAAGTCAGGACAGCGGTCTTAAGTTATTGAAGAAACTTTTCTGTAAGTACCTTTCTTTTCTACTTCATTGGACTTGTCTGCATTCACTTGGAACTCCATTTGCCATCCTGTTTCTCAGAAAAATCAGTAGTTTTGTTCTTTTGGAGTCTACTGAGAAAGGAAGGTAACGGCTGCAAATGCACACATAGTTCCTGTAAGTGCTAGATAGTTGGTTCTTTGTGATTTTCACTAATGCACACACATCTTTGAATAGATCCAGGGCTTTTAGAGTAGTCAGGATCCACAATTTGAGAAACTATGTAGGAAAGCCTATGAAATTCAAGTTGACATTTTAGGATTACGGAAGTATTTTTTAATATTGATAGAATTTATCAGCTAGAAGAAGGTAGAGTGCTAGTATAGAGCTATTCCATTATGGAGCGAGGCTAAAACCAAGGGTATGTATAAGGAATAATTCATGTGAGAGAGGAAAAAAGAAACTCATCAGACAGGAGGCAATGAAAAAGGCGGAGCTGACAAAGGTAGTATTTTTTCTGTCATCTACACACAGATATACAGGAAAAAAAAGTACAAAGTAAACCTTCATTAGACTCCATTTTTTGTACTCAAAAATGTGGTTGGTGTATGAGAGTTCAGCAGGAAGTAGGAAGATGGTAATTTTGTCTTTTGAACCTTGAGCTACAGGAAATCTCAGCATTTGAAACTGTCTTTATACCATTTTTCAAACGTCCATCATCAGCACAGAAATGAGCTTGCCATTCTGAAAAGTGTAAAAATATCCATGGCAGAGAGAGCTTTTGTAGTGCAGGAAAATATCAGTGTTTAGAATAGCTTAAAGAGCAAAAGGATAATTAATTTCTATCTGTATTCCTATAGGGAGAGCTATGTGAGGGTTTTGATACTTTGAGAAACATTGGTGGTGTTTAAGTAGGATATTCCTGCCAGTTTTATGACAGTACAACTAACAATTTAAAATTTACATCTTTGTCAGAAAACGCATCTGTTTAAAAAACAAGAATATTACAATTGACAGGTGTAAAGATCTCTCTAAAAATAAATCTTCCTTGCAAGTTGTTTGCTACACTGTACAGTCATGAGTTTCTCTGGGTATTTATGGTGGTGTGCCTTCTCTCCTGACAACTCCTTGCTAAATGTGTCCAATTGTCTTTCATGTGCTTCAGGCACCTATATCACCGTGCCATTCCTTAATTGACAAATTCACCTTGCTTTGAATACTCAGCTTCCCCTCATTTGGTAACTTCATCTTTCCCTCCCCTGACATATCCTTTAGAGTCCTTTTCCCTTTATTCTGCCAAATCTTACCACAAGACCTTCAGTTCTTCGCTGGAGGACCAATTCAAGGCTGTAGTAGATTAAAAGATATATATATCTTTCACATGGTCTTCAGGCTTCTTATCAATTCTTCAACATCATCTTCTTCCCAGATATTCAAAGGATGCCTCACTGTCTTGAGAGAAATGAGAGAGAGAGAAAATTTTCCTGCTAAGAAATTGCTGGAATGATTGATATTTATTGAACCTAAGGTATTACTTGTCCTGGGCTGTGACTCAAAAAAGTGATGGGAGACTGATGTTCACCAGTAAGTCTCAGGGTATTGAACAGGAGTGTTCAGGGAATTGTCTTATCGTTGAGGTAATGTAGTGGGTGGGCACAGAGTAGTTTATGCATTCTTACATTGCCCTGTAGGAATTTTGTACAGAAACAGCCTGATAAACTCACAAACAATACAGTGTGAATGACACAGTGACACAGGAGTGTATCTGTAACTGCAACAGTGACATTGTTGCTTTTGGGTCTTTCCGTGTTTTCTTATAAGTTAGTGAAAGTATTTCCATGATTTTGAGTATGGTTTGGTTCAGACAGTTTCCAGCCTAGCATTATATAATTATTATATTATATAATGAGACTATTCAATCAGTATAGTGCACAGAACGGGCATTGATCCAGTTGTTACCACAGAATCTGTTTCTGGGGGAAATGTTGGTGAATGTTTACATACTGAAATTAAAAAATGAAGTTCAGCTTCTACTGTTTTATAGACTTACTTTATGCAGAATGTCATCCAACGAAGAGAAAAACACAAGTCCAGTTTTGCCAAAAAGCTTTGTTCAGGACAGTTCTGTTTCTCCAGATCCTCAGGTAGGACAGAGGCAATATCATTTGATTTACTGTCATGGCATTTTATTTGGCAAAGGGTAACTACGAGGAAATCTAACTAAATGTGCAGCGTCTTTTTTATATTTTACATATGCAGAAAAATAATTAAAATGTTAGTGAAAATAAACAAAGTAGACCACAAAAACACTGATGCTAAAATATGTTTAGTTAGGTTCCTCTTTTGTGCATTTCACAAGAAATTTATGTAAAAATTCTTATCCAAACTTTAGAGTTTGATCAGCTGCAGGTAAAATAGGTAGTTTTCTTACCTTTTTTTCTAGTGTTACTCTTTATTTGTGTTAAGTCTTATCAAGAAGCCAGAAATTGACACAGTAGGATAGAAACCCATTATTTTTGAGAGATGAAGAGTAACTATATTTTAGGCTTTCCCCATGGTGTTGTAAAAACTGAATTTTTTAAAACAGATTTATTTCCCTTGGAGTAGTATTATGGCCAAGTTAATCACAGGAAGGAAATTAATGCTTTTTGTTTTATTTTTTTTACTTTCTGCATCAAATACGTCAGAACATGCTGTAACTGTAATACTGGGGGAGCTATTCTTATTTCAGTAGTAGATTGTGTGGTTTTTTCCTTTGGATATAGTCCAAACCAGGACAGTTTTGACAATAACATGATTTGCTAGTTGCCCTGTAGGAGTGCATTTCCATATTTGTCACCTGGTGAAACGGAGCTGCAGCACCGTTTAATTAAGGGGTTTTCTTCTTTCTTTTTTTTACCATTTGGATTGACTTGTACCTTTTAAACAACATATTTAGAGGCAATTCATTTCTGCAGCTCAAATACTTCTCTATTTGTGCTTGTGTCTCGTGGATAAGTTTTCATAATCTTTGTTTAGGAACAGTAATGCATCTGTGTTTCCAATGCTTTTTGTAGTCAGAGAAAAAGACAAAATCATCATGGTACAAATTTTGAAGGACCAGAATTTTCTGTTATGGCCTGGTTGATTATCAAGGAGGCTCTAAGGCCACCTTGTAGAGAATAATAAACTTATACTAATGAGGGACTGTTTTGTGAATGAGAACGTGTCTAGAGAAGAACAGTTCCAGCTGGAAGTGACCTACATCAGTCACTGGCCAAACTGCCCGACCATTTTGTGGCTGACCAGAAGTCAAATTGGAAAGCTTTGTCCAGATGCCTCTTAAACACTGACAGGGTCGTGGTGTCAAACACTCTTCACAGGGAAGCCCATTCCAGTGTTTGATTGCCCTCCCAATAAAGAAATGCTCCCTGATGTCAAATCTGGTCCTCCCCAATATAATTTTGAACTATTCCCACTCATTCCATCACTGGATCCCAGGGAGAAGGGATGGACATCTCCTCTCACTTCCTTCCCCTGCTCAGGAAGCTGGACCCCCTCAGCCTCATTTTCTCCAAAGCAGACAAGCCCAAAGCTACCCCTGGTAGGAGTTTGTTACTGTGGAAAAGGATGAGCACTGAGGTCACAGCTGATCAATAGGAATGTTGACAGGAAAGTACTGTACTCCCTTTAGATAATTTTGGAAGGTCTATTCTGTTTTGTTTGGTTGGGCCTTTCTGATAATGTGTTGCTTTTAAATGGAGACCAGATTATTACTTCTTCCTTACAAAGAGATCCACTGTCTCCTAGAGAATTTCCATGACTTATAATGGGGTTTTGCAAGACTTTATCCATTCAATCTGTTCTTATCATATTGTTTAGTAACCTTGACTACAATCCTTTGCAGTATCTGTAGATTTTTATTAAAGAATAGAAAAAAAATATTTAAAAAATCTGGGGGTTTTGTGCCATTTGTTCTTGCATCACTACATTTACTTGTACAAACCCAAGGCATTAAATAGTCGAAACTCCACTGACCTTCAGATCATAGAACTATATTCCTCTAGTTTTATACATGAATAGAATTGGTAGCAGCTCACAAAACAGCTTGAAAGTTTTGTTTAAAACAGAACCAAGATAGTAAACCAAAGAGATATGGTTAACTTTACTTTAATATGGTTTTATTTTAAATGTACTGGTCAATATTGCCTTCCAGTTGCAGCATACTTGTTATGGAGTATTTAAGATTGGGATAATACACTTATTCACTCGATGTTTCCATACATATTCCCACGGCTGTCTCCAGGATTTTTTTTTTGTGTGTGTGTCTAAGTTTCTGATTACAACTGGGATATTGTGCTTTCTTTAATATTGGCCTTTCAACAGTGTTGTAATATTGTAATTTATGAACATTTATTTCCAGATTTGTCACTGGATGCTGTCTTTTGACACTTTCTGTTGGCGCGTAAGCGTGCGTATTCCTGTAGAGAGTGGATCCTTTGAGTTTTAATAGCAGTTAGAACTTGAAAGAAATTTCCTGCCATAACTTGATACATGTATTTTGAATGCTAGGCATGTCTATAGTAGGACAGATTGTGTGATAATAAATAAGCTGGGTGACTCAATGTGAGACACCCACTTGCATCTGACATCTAACCTACTGGGTCCTTTGAATTGACTAAGATAATCATGGAAGCAGCTGGATCAGCTCTGTCTGAGAACTAGCTTGTTTGTGGGGAAGAATTAGTTTAAGTTGCTATTTGGTTACATGACCTCTTAGAAGAAGACAGAGGTGTGATCTAACATCTTCTGCAGAATCATTTAATTTATATCAGTTAAGGCTTAAAAAAGCATTGGCTTTTTTACTCAGCTGAAATTTTGCTGGAGGGAGTTTTGTATGGTCCCATGTAGTTCCTGATTGAGTAAGAGATCTGAAGATGTTTTCTTCTTTTGATATCTTATAAAATCTAAACTGCATGCATTTAGAAAGATATGGCTGTAGAAAAGTTGATAACCAACAAGGAGCAAGATTTGCAGCCAGCTGTACCTTTTACATGGAATATGACACCCTTGTTTATCCAAAAGATACATCGTGTATTTATAATTCTGTAGCTTTGTATACATTTATTTAGGCTTTTACTTTGAACATGATAGATTAGAAGAAGGGAAATGGACATTTAAATGGAAACTAGAATTCAGAAAAAAAGTACCAAACCTAGCTTCTTAAATTCTCTAATTAGTTGAAACACAAAAATGTAGAAGTTACACTGAGAGTATTTTCCTTTTCAGTTGTTAGATTCAAAAGCATATTGCATGTAACTGGTACCTTTCATTGATTGTTTTCACTCTAACTTTCCCTAGATTAAAGAGGAAATTAATTTTTGAATCCACATTTGGTTTCTGAGGTTTGACCTCACAAGGGTACTGAACAAAACTAATGTGATAATACTAACTGAAGAAAAAATAACTCCTAGTGACCTGGTTTAGCATTTTCCAATAGGCATTGTTTTCCAAATCTTTAATTAGTAGATTTGATTTGCTTTAGTATGTAACTGATACTGGAACTTGTTTAATTAATTTCTAGATTGTATGGTCAAGCTATGATACAGATGGGTTACAGTTTCACAATGAACACTAAATGCCTCCATCCTGAAAATCTGTTTCATTAGGAGGTTTCAAAAAATATTAATTGGCTTGCTGTGCTGCATAGCATAATGCCACACACCAGTTAGATGGGTTTATAGCTGCTTAATAGGAAAGCTTCTTTCCAAGTTACATACACATTCCATGTACGTGTACAATTTTGAAAATAAATAATATAAGGTGAAAATAATTATGTCCACTTTTCACAAAATAGTGTATAATGAAATCTCTCTTGATTGGATTTACAACTTCCACCAAAGAAATTGTGATGTTAGAGAATTTGAAGTATGATTGGGTTCAGCAGCATCTTTGTCATGGCTGTAAAAATATATGTTTTCTTTTGAAGCATTAGGAGTAATGATTAGAAACAATAGTAGCCAATTAATAACTAATGATCTGGGACTGTAGTTTTTTTCCAGTTCTTGTTTTAGATGCCTGTTATAGAATCCAATGCTGACATCTGGCAGTCTTTCTGTGCAACTATTGCAGTGCATGTAGTTGTAATCAGAAGGAATGTGACTATTCAACAAGAAAATGTTAAATTACTGCAGTCACTGTAGAAAAACAGGTCACATTTGCAACTTTAGGGGAAATCCTCTTAGTTTTCACCATAATAATAAAAAGAAGCCTCTCAAAACTATAGAAAATCATTTGCACTTCTTCTTACATATGCCTAATTCCTAAAAACGTAATTGTAGTTTTATAATTCTTTGTCACCACTTTGCCACAGGACGAATATGAAGAGCTGTTTCAGTATACTGTAGTGACTCCGAGGTTTGAGCAATGTGTCTCAAGGTTGCCAGAACCTTCACCAGAACAGAGATCACCTGGCAGAATTTCAAGGATAATAGATGATGTCAGTCACCATAAGACTCCAGGTAGTATGCCCAAGGCTATGTGTTGAGCTTACAAGAACAGTGAAACAACTTTTATGACTTACATTATTTAATAGCTTTAGTTGGAAAAATATATGTATCTCATTTGTAGTACATTTGCATTTTGCACAAGAGATGTAGGAAGGCACATTCCCTGAAGGGTTCTCTCTCTGGCCTCACTTTGAGATGACAATGTTGATGTGCTGACAGTTCTTTGTGTTCTGTGGTGCAGGTGTTTAAAGGTGGTTGGCGTAATAGCAGAAAAAGGGATACTTACAGTATACTTAGTTGGAGTTTGATGGGTCACAGCTTATTTTGCTCAAGCTTGTACTGCTGTGATAGAGAAATGCATATTGAAACAATGATTATTTGGAAGGAAGGATTACCTTAAAAGGGCTTTGTGTAATGACTAATCATGTCACTTACATGAATGTCATTCTTGCTCTTTTAGTTTGATCCTGTTATTCTAGTTTTTATTTTATTGCTTGGTATTTAGGACTCTAATCTTAGTGTCTTGTGATACAATAGTAACATGGATATTTTTGGTTGTGTTTGCTTCTGTCAGTGGTATTTAGATTGCGAATTTTGCTTCAGAAGAAATAGTAAACAATCACACCTGCTTTATTTCTTTTCTAGAAAGTTAAGCATAGTCAGGAAAAACTGACATTAAACTAACTCCTATTCTTTATCATTCTATTTAATTATAAAAATATTTAGCTACCTTTCTGTCTTCTCTTTTATAACCTCTGTGGATGGCTTGATGTCCTTTGTTTAAAGGAGCAAGTGACATATTCCAACTTGTAATTTTGGTCAATACTATTTCTTTAAGTTTTTAGATTCCGAAGCAACTGCTAGACAATCTGTATGGAAGGATTGAGGCTGCAGGAGATAGCAAGTGGTGGGTGATGGCAGCTGCAAAATGACCTTTAGCCCTCTGTCCATCACGTCCTGCCTACCTGCTGCTCTTGCTCAAGCTGTCCCCTGTTGCTGCCACAGTCTGTGTGGGTTAAAACCAGCTCAAGTCCATTGCTGTGTTGAAGGTTAATTTTGCTGGTTGCTTAGTTTTTATACTGTGCTGGCTCAAGCCATGCTTGTCTAGCTAGCACAGAAAGGTGTGAAAAAGGCAATTAAAGGCGGTAAAGAAGGTGCTTCTGAAATTCCTAGAGAGCAGAAGAGAGGAGAAGAATATTTACACAGATTCATCCTCCTCCTGTCAATTACATGCTATAAACAAGTTTCCTTTGCTTTGCTACTTTATCAAAATATGTGTTTGCTGTTCAAAATATCACTATGTCTTCTCAATCTGGGAGAGATGCCTCCTTGAGATAGAGCTTGAAACAATCTAGTTGTAAAAAGGTTATTTCAACTTTTACAAGAACATCTGACCAAAATATCAAACTCTGCTATATAATCACTAGTACTAATTGATGGTGATTACATATTGAAGTAGTGTTGGCCAGAGTGTTAATGGCCTCAGAATACCTTCATTTTTCATGATAATAATAACAAGACTTTGAATGAACAGTGAGAAAACTGTTAAATTCATGTTTAATGCTTAAATTCAAGTTTTATACTATACCTCTAATGCTGATCAGGTGGGATTGTTCACTAGGTTGTTTTTGAAGGACAGTTAATTTTTTTGTTAAACTCCATTCTTTTGGGACTGCTTGCTTGCTCATACTAAAAAGGCTTTTTGACATTTGGCTCTAATGCTGCTACTGTGTTAAAATAGCAAAATCATAAATTATTAGGTTGGTGTTCTACAACTGTAAACCAAAATGAATGAAGGTGCTGAGCATGGAGTTAAAACCTGAAAGTTTGCTCTTCTGCAGAGCTTCTCAAGTATACAATGTATTTTCCCCTTCTTCGTGTGATGATATTGAGACCAATCACAATGCCATGTAATGCCTTCTGAAATGAAGTTCTGGTTATGAGGTATTTTCTGGTCTGGATGCTAACATTTTGATGGTAGAAGTCTGATTACTGGTAATCTCTATTTGTTGCAGAAAATTTAAGTATACATAGTATCTTCCCTAAGACCTGGCAGTCAAATAAGAAAAGTAATTGGAATAAACATGCTGTACTATTCAATTCAGTTCAATGTCCAAATATTTTTAAGCTTTGAAACATAAAACTTAATTTCCTGTTCTTGTTACCAGTTCAGTTGATTAAATTTGAAAATTACTAAGACTGGAGCAGTAAATTATTTCTTGCAGAGATGTGCAGTGATGACTCATACCCTAAGAGTGGAAAAATTCCTTCTCTTCAGGCCTGCCAATCCTCCCTGTATATCCATTAGACTTCTTAGAACATTTTAGCAAATTGCTGTGCTCAGCTTGGGCCACTAATAGCGTGTCATGTGTGAGAACAATCTGTCAGAGCTTGCTTACTTAATAAAAGCAGAAGGAGTCATACTAGAACAATACAGAAAAACCCCACAGTAGTAACAGACATCTGGATAAAAAACTAATTTCATTACCTTCTTTTGAGAGATTTGTTGTAGTAAATGCGTGTGGAGATTATGTAATAAAGTACATTTCTATACTTACTGTATCCAAATAGTTCAAATATCCTTGATACCTTAGCACACTGTAACTGAATGGCATCATATAATTCTATGGAAGGAATAGAAGTGACAGTAGGAGAGCATTAGAAATGAGAATTAAATTGTTATGTGTACAACTAGAAAATTATGGTAATGCTGGAAGGCCAAGATAAATTACATAAGATGATGTTATAAACATGGAACAGATACACTTGGTGGATTCAATGAAGATATGACACATCCTGTGGTAAATGAGAGAAATGGAACCTATGTTAGAATAATCTGTTCATAGGGAGAATTAAGGGGAAGGGAGTGGATGAACTAGTAATACTGTGTTTCTCAGACTATGGCAGTTGTCAGTCTGTTCTAATATCCTGTTTTGATTGGTTACATTTTGTTCTGTTAGGTTGGTTTTTTTGTTTGGATGGTCTTTTTGTTGTGGGTTTGTTTTTTTTTTTTTGCAAGTGTCTTACAAACTGTGCTGTGTAGTTTGGATATCTTCATAATCTAACCAAGTAGGAGAAGTTTAAAAATAAAGACAAAGCTTCATGCATTTCATGTCACAACTGAAGGAAGGAGTGGCGTGCCGGAATGGGGGAAAGTGGTGAAGAGCTGTGAATATTTGATAATAGTAACAGTGCCAGATAATTTTATTGTCAGATACCAGCCAGATTCTTCATCACAGAAATTAGATGCATTTCAAGAAATCTGGATCACATGCCTAGAATGTTGCATATTTTAGAGATTTTTACAAGCAACAAGTATTCAAATTCTGCCACTGCCTTAGCAATACTTCTGTCATTTTCAAGAGAAACAATGACAAAAACTAAAGCCTGATTTTAATATACTCTGTGATGGCGAATAATCTCTTTATGGTATTTTGCTTCTGTAATAGGGCATTTAGTCTATAGAAATGGTGTGTTAGATGGCACTCCTTTACCTCAAGCTGGTGTTAATTTTATGATGTGTGGTTGTGTGTTACCTTGAGAGAAATATCAAAAAGCAGTTGTAACTGCTTCTGCATCACGGTTCTTCCTTATTTCCTTTTTGTTTTGGAGCATGAGTATAGTAGTTTTGTGGCAGGGAGCATCAGCCAGACAGCTCTTCTCATTTCCTTAGGAAAGGAGACCTAACAGTAAAAATAACTGTAAAAGAATATCAACCATCAGGCTCTGCCTTACATAAATTAGAAACACACTTTTCTGGCGTCCACTGAAGATACTGCTTTGTGACAGACAAGCTTAGAGTATTTTTTTTGAAGTTGTCATAT
This sequence comes from Cyanoderma ruficeps, assembly GCA_008694505.1. Classification (NCBI taxonomy): domain Eukaryota; kingdom Metazoa; phylum Chordata; class Aves; order Passeriformes; family Timaliidae; genus Cyanoderma; species Cyanoderma ruficeps. Next base: position 1,080,116 of record VZDJ01000135.1, read on the forward strand.
TTGTTGTTATTAGGAGGAACCTGCTAATACCTCTTCAGTCTAATTTTCTTTTATTCAGTTGTCAACTCAAATAGCAAATTTTCTGTAAGGAATAACTAAATATAAAACAATATTTTACCTCCCAAGTTTACTTAAATATTATCTTTTTTCTCAGCTCAAATGCATGCAAATTGGCTTTTTGGCAGGGATTAACTTTTATTGCAGTGGTACCTAGCCACAACTCCTTAAAGTGAGGATTTATTGTGTAAGGTATTATATAAATTCATGGTATATGCTTCCTTTTTCAAATTTCTTGAACTCTAATTAAATGAACAGATTTAATTTATTAAATTTAAGGCTTTAAAAAAAATGGATGCAGGTATATATTAACACAGAAATATTTCCACAGGCTATTTTGTGAATTCCTAAAGGAACACCACAGACCTCAGGTGTTTACAGACTCATTGAGGAAAAAGGCAAAAGTTAGTAGATTGTTGACCTGAGATGTTAATTGTCAAGAAGCTTTTGCTTTTGCAGTTTTTTCTGGCTGTATTTTTTGTGCTTGCTGTGACCATTCTCTTTCAAATTAACTTCTATTAAGATGCTATATTTTAAGGGAGCAGTACTTTGGAATTTGCTAATGTTACAATAGGATTGACAGTTTAAATATGTGTGTCCAGGAAGCATGTATGAGAATTGGAGTGATTTTTCTTATGTGAGGAAAGGAGGTTTCTGATGTCATAAATACTTTGTTTCCTTTTTACCAATGCCTGTCTTCTGACTTCCATCCAGAATGTGGACCTGTTAGCCTTTCCAGAGTGTCAGCTCTTATTCTCTTGTTTCATTTTCAGCCTCAGCATCAGTGAAGCAGGCTAGTATGGAACAAGCTGCTCTTTCAGAAGTAACTTCCTCTCAGGCGTCCGCACATGATACACGTGACGTCAACAAAACCACAGTGACCGAATTGACCTTCCCAGATGAAAAAGTCACTCAAATAGAAAATATACTTGATCTCTGGAGTGGAAGTCTTAAGGTATTTATATTGTATGGAATCCTTAAAAATCAGGCACAGATATCATTGTATTGTAGAGTGAGTGCAGAAGTTGCAGTGTGATTGCTGGGAGAATGGTGGTTTTTTTGTTGTTGTTGCATATTGCATATGAGCATATGTAGCATAGAATATATTGTTTCAAAAACTTTGGAATAATTATCTCCATTAGAAATGTTCAGATACCATGATTCAGTAGTTCATTGTGTCTGGTAATATTACAGCTGTACACAGCCTGTGTAATGAAGGTATCACTGTAAATATGTTTCTCCTTAACTGCTGAGTGTTTAAAGATTAAAATAATAGACAGGAGGGAATAGTTTAAACTCATTGTATTACTGTCATCCTTTTAACTTTTCAGACAAATATTCTGACTGAGCTGAAAAATTGGAAACTTAATTTGATTCAGCATCACAAGCTTCAAATGAGACAAGAGAAAGAGAAACATGCCACACATGTGAAACAACTGCAGAAAGAGGTGGAAAACCTGAAGGAGTTACTTCATGCTTATGAAATCTCTATTGGCAGGAAAGATGAGGTAATAACTCAATTTCATGTTTTAACAGTTTCTCTTATGTTTAAAAATATCCACGCTCTAAATTTTTTGGTCCATCTCTTTGAACAACATCTTTTTTGAAGCAAGTAACAGAGAAGTAAATAATACATTCAGATTGAATAGTAGAAAAATAATCATTGCTGCTAGTAGGGTTGTCTATACTAACAATGAAAGCACATTATGTGTGCGTACTTTGCATTGTTTCCTTCTTAAATCTAGAGTCTGCTCTTGTTTCTTATTTATTTCATGAAGATCACACAGGCTTAGGTGAGTCTATTAGCTGTTACACTTTAAAAGCCTCTAACATTTCAATTATTAGATCAGTTTTCCTCAATTTTAAATGGGTAGTAGTCTCATAAATGTTGTAGAGTCTCTATTTTAGGATTCTTAGCAACTCTGCATTTGTACATATACTTAAGATTGGACATTTGGAGTCTCTAGTTTGATAGCCTCACAAATATTACAAGTATTATAGATTCTTATTTCACATTGTAAATCTCAAATGCTTTTTATTTACAAAAATATGCTAATTAACAAAAATGAACAGTCTAAGACTTCTAGTGTGTAGCAGCATGTAAGCAGCATTGAAAATTGATTTTTGACACTTTTTCAACAAAAGTAATTAATATATCAATTTAATTTTCTTTCTATTTTAATTTTAGGTATCATTGATGTATGTTCAATGATTATTACTTGTAACAAATGCAATATAATGTTAACATATGTTAGCACATATTATCATAAAATGTTGATCTCAACAATATTTATTTAGCAATTAAAATAACTTCACATTATTCCCCAAAGTCCCAAGATAGGTCACTGTTGACCATTAGAATTGCTCATACGGGGCTGAGGGCAGAATCCAGCTTAAAAAGTTAGGCAGAAATATGAAGTAATATTCCAATTTGGTGTACCAAATTTGCATCATACCTGGCCTAATTTTTAATTGGGGAACTCCAGCCTTTTTTGTGTACTCATTAAATTTAGAGATTGCTGGTGAAAGTCCCCAGTTGCAGTCTCTGTTCAGTATGACATCTTGCCTCTCAAATGTTTTAATTGCTATAAGCCTATATAATATCTTTTATGAGAACTTCTAAAGAGAGTAACAATTCTTAATAAGATTTTGCTGGTTCATAGCAACAACTTAGCTTGTTTATTCTGTTCACAGAAATGAAACAAACTTCTAATATAAATGTTTCTGATTTATCAAAATTCTCTTTGATATAAAAAATTTTCTTCTCATATTATGCTACAGTAACAGTTAATTATGAGAAAGTAGCTAAGTAACCAGCAAATGAAGGAGGAAATAACAATTCAGTTAAAATTCTCCTAAAATTACACAATGGAAGTGCCACAATCTGAGTGTTGAAGCCACAGGAATTTTAGTTCTGATATGAACTCTGATTATTGTTTCTTACTTGATTAGCGTAAGGGGAAGCTTCAGTAGAAAGCACCATTTAGAAACAAGTGCTTTAAGTGAAAAATAACTGAGACATAAAGTACATTCTGTTTGATCCTACAGTGATTGCAACTATCGAAGTAGTGTTAACAAATATTTTTGCAGGTAATTACTGACTTGTCCAAAGCATTAGAAAAGCAAAAGGAGAGAGTGGAGTTGATGAGAAAGTTTACACTCTGGCGGATTCAGCATGTGACAGCCAAACAAGAGGTATGTGCACAAAATCAAAATGCAATGAAAATGAAACCTCTGAACTCAAAAGAGTCAGAGCTGCTGCAGTTCCTGTTACAGTTTGAAGAAATTACAGTATTTCTATTTTGATGTGTTTGACACTGTCAAATAACAGTTTAAAAAGATCAGTTCTAAAAAGAATGTTGCTGTCAGAATACTCTCTGGAATAGGAAAAAAAACGGTTGTCTGCTGACTACATTGATATAAAGTAGAATAGTAGTTGTTTTAAGGTAGTTTTTAAACAATTCTGAAGTCTAAATTTATTCAGAAGGTAAGTGTTTTATGTTATCTGCAGTCTTTTTGACTGCGGGTTTTATGTGATTCCTGCAGTGAATCCAAATGTGCCACATACCCAAAAAATGGCTTCACACATGTCTCTTTGCCCCGTGTATGTGAGGTGGTTGTTTGAGTGCCATTAAACTAAGAGTAAGACCACTGCTCTGTGTAGCCCAGGAGTTGACAAATATGGTTTCTCGTGGTGGGGACAGTAAAGTGCCATGGCACATGTACAGAGGCAACACTGAGCTGCTGATGCTGCTTGTGTGACACTTCACTGCTGGACCTGTAACTCAGTTGAGGGGCTTTTACTGTGGTCTGTGTAATGAGCTGTGAAACAATCATCCACGGTGGAGTACCAAACTTTTTCTAAACCCTGAACTTTTGTACGATGTGGTTGTATTTACTTCCTAAGGAATTTGCAATTAGAATGGCAGATAAGCATTTCCAGAAAGCCTTGATGAAGAAAGTGTGGTCCGCATGGCGTTCTGTTTGTGAAGAAAGATGGAAAGACAACGTAGCAAAAGCTTGTCAGTTAAGGGCAGAAGATGTCTGTGTTCAGCTCACCAATGATTATGAAGCCAAAATTGCAGAGGTAAAATTTTTCCCTTCTTTTGCTCCTTGACTTGCAATCCCTGTCCCTCCAAAGTATCTCTTTCTCAGCAAACCTAACAAACTTGAGTATTTTCCAGCAGAACAGAACTCCCAAGATGCAAGAAGATCAGAATGAATCTAAGATATCTGTTACATTTTTAGATGTAACTTTTTTTCCTGCATCTGATACAAAATGTTGCCAGCCTGCATGCACAGATGAAATAAATTGAACTTTCCTGAAACCAGGCAAATCTCTAGTTGCCTACCAATGGGAATGCAATTTGTTTTCTAACAGCATCCTTTTAGTATGGGCTATGCATTTTGAGGTCTTAATGAAGAAGACAATGGAAATAGAAGACCATTATTACTTTGAATCATCATGATGAGTACAATTTTTTTTTCTGTAATAGTTACTGTGTTAAAGGCTGAAATTAAGTTTGGTTTTTCTTTAGCTTGCTGATGAAGCTTGTTAAAGATTTTTCAGAGCTTAAGGTGAAATTGTCAGCCTGTGCTTTGGTGCATGCTAAGTAATCAATTTTAAGATACAACTTTTAAGACATTTGTATTTCAGCAAGAAACGAAACGTAGAATTTTAAGAACAGGCTTACCAAATGTGTCTTAACAGCACAAAAACCATAAGTAGCAACTTGCTCTGTTCTTTTCTCAGCATTTTTAGTTTTTTACAGTATCTAGAGAAGAGAAACCGATGATGAAAATGAAAATTTGCCCTTATACTTAAATAATTGTCTGAGAACTATTGCTCTTCTGTTGAATGAACCCATGCTTCTGCAGAGATCTGGGTTGTGCCAGATGCCAATTTCTAAAAGACAAAAGCTTGCAGGATATTTTTTCTGCTTAGGTAGAGTCTGATGGTCCTTTTGAATAGTCTTGTCCTTGATATGCTCTATTATTTATATTGTGCTGTGTTACAAAGCAACTACAATGAGCTGTTCATCTCTGGTGAAGCAGAGATTTCTCATGTGAGAACCTCTATCTTTTTAAATACAGTAAATGATTTTAAAGTTAATTGATGAATATGTTTGTAGTTTGCATTCAGAAGTAAGAGAGGCCTGTTTCCTCATTCTGTTTCTCCTAGTTAACTGCTGCTGTGGAACAGACAAAAGCTGAGATTCTGCGACTGCATAATGAAAGAGATCAGTATGAGGACACCATGAAGAAAGCTTTTATGCGTGGTGTATGTGCTTTGAATCTGGAAGCAATGACCATGTTTCAAAGCAAGGACAGTAGGCCAGATCCTGGTTAGTATGAATAGCAGGTTTAATCTGATAGTGCGTGTGCATTTTTGTTGGATTTGTTTGGGATTTTTTGTTTGTTTGTTTTAATGGAGTTCCTTTTCTCTTTTTTGTTTTGGTTTTTTTTAACTTGAGAATTTTTGGCACTACAGAGTTTGTTAAACTTTTATTGCTTTAAATGCCCTGTTGAATATGTTGAGAAATACAGTGATGCTAGACTCCATACTGTAGCTGAAAGGAGGAACATGTTGTCTTCATCCCACATTGCTGAAGGCAGAACAAGAATTCAAAGGTGGCAAACTTCTTAAAACACCAGATTATGGAGCAGTGAAGACGAAACCCTGAAAATTCCTTTGTGCTCTGGAATCTCGGTGTGCAGTGAATCAGCTTTTCCCAGACAGCTCTCCATTCTTTCTTAATCTTGCTTTTGAATGTAAAGAGGGCAAGGAAATCTCTGAGGTTCTGTACTGAGTTGTAACTCCGTGCCAGAACAGGAAACACCAGTCTATTTTTACCAGCAGCTTACCCGTAAAACCTGTGCAGCTGCAGAGGGAAGAGCTGCACATGCTTGCAGATGTCAAATGAAATCAGAGTGAGACAATCCATAGCAGTGGGAACGTAATTGTGCTGGTGCAGCAACCTACATTAGAGAGAAAGTAGCTGTGCCAGCAGGAGTGCCACAGCTGTACGTGTAGCTCAACAGCCAGCTGTACTGGTAGCCTTAGACAAGGAACTTCAGTTGGTAAATTTAGCAGCCTTACACAGAAGTTTCTGGACTACTTTAGAGAAGTTCTTCACCATAAAAGGAAGAGGAGATAAAAACCTGAAGCAGATGTAAGAGGATACTTACCTGAGCAGCTGTCTAAGCCTGTTAAACATAAATGGTATTTGTGCAGTTGCTTAGGCAATTTATATGACATTAGCTAAGTGTAGTAGCTGTGTGCTAGTAAAAATTTAGGATCAATATTTGTAGAAGGTTAAGACTGAATGATTTTTTGAAGATACTCAGTTTGGAAAAAAATTACAGGGGCATTCCCAAGTACTTTATTTTTCACTGTGTTGCTAATTAAGGATTATTCCATCTTGAAGCATTATCTTTTATTTGCTTGTTTGTTGTTTTCAAAAAACAAGCAACAGACAACAGGTACACCAATAATGAAGAGTAATTGACTAGTGTGAAAGTATTGTTTCTGTAGACCTATAAAAATGAGAGTAAGTTGTAAGGTAATGAAGAAAACCGAGCTCTAGAATAATTTTGACCAACTCTTGAGTTTCATAGACCAAAAGTTTTACTTGATTTTTACTAAGAAGCTGGAACTGATACTCTACACCAGCACAACACCTAAAGATTTTACTGTGCTAGATGTCAGGATACTCATAACTCATTTTTTTTGTGTGTCCACTATTATGCTTTTTAATCAGGCTTCATAACATCTCACAGAATCTGTTGTCCTCAGTCCCAAGCAGATTCCAGCACCTCTGGTACCACCTTCTCCCCTGCCCCAGGCATACTGTCTTTTTCTTACAGCCAGATGGTGGTTTTAATGAATTTAGTTACATAATTATTTAATATAGTTGAACAACCCATTGATCTGCATTCCTAATGAGGTAGAACAGTGATCAGGACACTGGAGGACTGCAAACATCAGAGAAGATGATTGTGATTTGTTTCTAGTCTTTTAATCTGTGGACATCAAAGCTTCCATGTGCCAGAATCAGTCAGCTATTATAAATTTGTATGAACACTGCAGTGCCACCTACCGTGATTGGATATAAAAAGCAGAATTTCACCTGTTTACAAATCTATTATTGGGTTGTTTTAATATACATTTAATATACACACAATCCACAGGTAAAATACATATTATATATCATTATATTTATTAATAGTGTGCATGTATCACAATCTTAATGGCTTCATAATATTTAGTGTCAGTGTTGATGGTATTAAAGTTATCTGCCAAATTTGAAGACTTTTTTTAAATTAATAGTATATTAAGATTATTTTAGCCTCTTTATGTATTTAAAGGAACACCAAAGCCACAGGAATTCATTGCTTTTTTGCTTATAAAAATCACAACACTGTTTTTCTTCAGTAACACAGATCAGATCTGACTGGTCTGTAACTGTGCGTTGGTCCTGTCTGTGCTTAAACTTAATGTATGTGTACACACATAAATATATACAAAATGCATATTTTGACATTCTTTTACTCTTGACATCTACAAGTATAGCACAGATTTGAAGCACCTTCCTTTTATTTTTCCTGCTTGTTTCAGCTAATAAAAAAAGCCAAGCACAACTACCACACGGTGTCACTCTAGTTCCTGGAATGAACAGATTTCTCTTGTCCTGGAACTGCTAGCATCAGCTTCTTCAGAAATAGGAGAGTAAATAAGAATACCTCTCTCTCCTTCCTTTAAGACAGTCTTTATTCTGAAAGGAAAAGGTGGAACTCTTTGGAAAAGAGACTGACCTCATGTCTCCAGATCTGGCATCCCCAGTGTGTGTCTTATTGAGAGATAAAAGCATCCCAGATGGATTTTGTCCAAGTTTATGCTTGCCAGGCTACTGTGGTGAAGGGAGATGAGAGCTGTGGGGTGCCTGTAGATTGTCCCAGCCCTACAGCCAGGATGAGGCCACTGTCCAGCAATTATAGGTGGGCATGAGATTCTGCTGCTAATGTGTAACATCTTCTTTTACCGCCAGTAATCCCCTTAAGAATCCTGTGTCCTCACAGAAGTCCAGTATGACCTTTGTGTTTTCCTGTCTAGACTGGATTTTGTCTCTTAGGATAAGAGCACGTCTTGCACACCGGTTTTAGTTTTGGCAAGCAGTAGGAATTACCTCAGTTCTCTGCACTACCAGTAGGTGAGGTGTGCCAGGGAGTGTTGAGACAATGGAGAAACAAGCCCCTTGAAAAACATTTTAAATGTCTCAAAAGAGGGTAAAATACAGGAATGTTAGTTTGTATCTATCTATCTACCTACCTACCTACCTATCTACCTACTTCTATAAAGAACAGCCTGCTCTTTTTTATTAGATCATACAGAAATCCCACAGAAATACTAAGATTTTTGTTGTAACTTATCTTCCCCCATATCCCCACCCCTTAGGGTTAGCTAGATTATGTGCTTTATCCCATTACTTTGTGTTTCTAATATAGATGTAGGAGGCAGGAGAAGTGATACTGCTACCTCTGGTGCAGGAAGGCCACCTCCTTCACAGTATAGTCAGCCCTCACTGTCACCTCCACCAGCACCAGCTCTTCAGATGGAAGACATGGTAAGCATGTAGCTGGAACAGACTTGTATTTCCTAATTACAAAAATTAAATTCCCTGATTGGGGCTTTTTTGAAGAGAGTCCAGGTCTAAAAGGAAACTTGCAGGTGTGTTCAGACTGCACTGTGAAAATGAAGTGACAGCTGCTGTGGCTTGCTGTACTTTCATTAAGCTCGCTCTTTTTAAATTTTACTGAAAATGCATTAAACTAATGAAGACAGGGTCACTACAATGAACATATTTTGCTCTCTAAGGTTCTCTCTGGAAAAAAGCCATTACGAGAGCTTTTATTTTTTTAAAAAAATATACTAATATACTCTGGAAAGATGAAAAGCTGGCTTGACTTCAAGCTTCTTTTTTAGGGGCGTAACACATACAGGCATTGAGGGAACTCAGTTTATTTTCCTGTCATATCAATTTAGCCAGATCATCATCTCGTAGCATGGTTGTTTTGGACGTGTCCTGAGGTCATCCTGACAATTTTGCCACTGTAAAACAGTATCATGCTAGAGAGTAGGTTAGAACAGAGAGCAGTGCATGCCTCTCTCCTGACTTTTCATTCTAATAATGGCAAATGTTATTCACACCATTTCTACAATTCTTAGACAAGTAATTTTAAATTAGACAATAAGCAGTAACACTAGAGATAAAATATCTGCAAAGACATTACAATTAAAAGAGTAATTGGGATAGTCAAAAAACTGACTATCTAAAGAGTAAAACTGTGTTTTCTAGAAAGTAAAAGTAATACTCATTTTGTGTGAACTCTGGTTGCCTTTCAGTTTTCTGGCCTGGCTCATGGAAGCACTTCTGAGACCAGACTAGATTCTGATTCTCCAGTAATTGTCACTAGCACAACGTCAGGATCTGGTGTGACATCAACTCAAAAACGGGTAACGTGCTAAAATTAACTTTTTTCCTTCTTTTAAGGCATAGCCATAACAAATATTAGTTTGGGTATCGTTATTTGTGCATTTCTCAGAGTAACACAGGTATGTAGTTGAGGACACTGCCACGGAGTTTACATGGCAGTATGAAGACATTAGCTTGCAAATGCTCATTTATGTTACATAAATTCTTTTACTCTAGGAGCAGTTCTACATTCTTTTTATAGATAGGGCAGTGTGGCAAAATGAAGAATAGAAGAGTGCATGAACACATAGGTATGGTGCAACAGGAACAATTGGTGTTTGACTTGATAACCTTTTGTTACAGGAAGTGCTTTGTCTAGTTATCCTGCTCTTTGAAATTTCTCCCTCATTCTCTTTTCTGTGCTTAGTGCTAAACTGCCCTCCTTTCTTTTCTGCATTTGTCACAATTAGCTGTCAGCTGTCAGAGAAAAATGCATTATTGTATGCATGGGAGCTTTTTTATTATCTGTTCTGTCATTGCTAGGAAGGATTTCCAAAGTGACAGAAGTACCTACAGCTGTCACTCAGGCATGCAGTCAGCAAGCAAAGCTAAACTATGCATGCTGCTTGATTTTTGTCAAATTAGTCTTACTTCCCTCAAGACAGAAGTAATTTGCTTGAAATGCTGTCTCATAAATGGAACAAATGGAGTAATCCTGGTTGCAGCCAGGTGGGGCAAATTCAGTCGTGTGTAATGTAACTGGATTACCTGCAACATCACGTGTTCCATTTAGGCATGTGGCAAATAAAACTGAGCAGAAACAATAGAGCGTTGTATATATTATGTTTAGAAATTTTTACCAATTAATATTTTATTTATTTATAGCCCATAGCGAAAGTAATAACATCTGCACAACAGAAAGCAGGAAGAACTATCACTGCTCGAATCACAGGCCGAGCTGATACGGGACAAAAATCCAGAGCTGGGAGTTTAGCAGTGATGGGAGTTGCTCCACCCATGAGTTCAGTCATTGTTGAGAAACATCATCCAATCACTCAGGTAAATCAGATTATGCTTCTCAAAACATTTTTATTACAACACATATGGTAATAATTTGAAGAAAAATTACCTTGTGAAGAGGCATTAGACAAAGCTCAGACTTGAGGTCGTTTGGCAACAGCAAACAGTCTTTACTGTCTTTGTGTAGAAGTTACTGGTGAGGAGATGTCATACTTCAACCCAGGCAGCAGCCAAGCCCCACACAGCCACTCACACACTCCCCCACCAGAGAGATCAGGGAGAGAATCAGAAGGGTGAAAGCTGGAGAGCTCATAGGCTGAGAAAACGGCTGTTTAATAGGGAAAACAAGGGCTGTGCACACAAGCAAAGCAAACCAAGGAATTAATCCAGTGCTTCCCATGAGCAGGCAGGTGTTCAGCCATCCCCAGGAGAGCAGGGCCCCACCATGCACATGGTTACTTGGGAAGACAAATGTCATCACCACAAATGTCCCCCCACTTTCCTGCTTCTTTCCCCCACTTCATACACTGAGCTTGGTGCCACCTGGTCTGGAATATCCCTTTGGTCAGGTGGGGTCACCTGTCCTGGCTCTGTCTCCTCCCAATTTCCCGAGCACCCTCAGTCTCCTCACCAGCATGGCAGTAGCAAAAGCAGAAAAGATCCCCATTTCCTGCCATGACTCACAGCCATGTGGCTTGCTGCACATAGCTTTCAAGAATTTGGGCTCCTAAGCAGAAATTAATATTTAAATTGTATGTTCTTAGGAGTTTAGAGATTCAGTGTGGTAATTATTTCATTAAGAACAATTCCTGGATTCAGATTTTATGACTGCTGTGACAAGGTAAGCACCTGAACTACTGTAACAAAAACTGACTTCTAAAATGTAATAAATGTGACAGCCCAGATATATATTCTGTATACCCATTCTGCAAATAAAAATCTAAGTATTTGTCTTGAGTTATTTTGAGAAGGAAGAGAATTTATCTTGATTAAAAGCAGAATGACTACTGTTTATTACACTAAGGTGGCTAGTTTTATGGGCAGAAAATTAATTCTTGATAAAATTGCAAACCTTTTCAAAAATCTTTCAGAGACTGCCTCATAGCAAATACTTCAAAAGGGAAGTTGGCATGATTAAATTAGCACTACAGGGAAAATTGTGAACAGCATGGTAAAAAACTAAAACCAACCTTGAAATAAGATTGAGGTGATAAAAGCTCAAGATACTTAGTTAATTGAAAGTCTAGCACTTTGTATTCTAAAAAGGGCGTTACAGATAAGAAAGGAAAAAAATTACTTTTTCATTAAATGACCATTTATTTTTACCTTCTTGATAAGTGTATTTCACTTTACTTCTTGATGGATTTACTTTACTGCTGGATGGCAGTTCTTTCTTTCTAAACCACAGCTCACCTGGAGCTGTTTTGATGTGATTTTTTTGTGCCATTAAGTGTTTTGATGTGTCTGGTTACTTTTCAGCAAACCATATCACAAGCCGTTGCTGCTAAATATCCTCGAACTGTGCTTCATTCTTCTGCCTCTACCTCTGCAAGACCTGCAGGACAAGCTGGGCGAGTGCTCCAGGGCCAAACAAATGTTCAGTCAATAAAAGTTGTTGACTGACTGAGTGTCTTTCTCACCAGTAGGGTTTTGTTTTTAATCAAGGTACCTCTTCTCAGTCTTTTCGGATTTGACGCAGTAAGGCCTAAAGTACATATAATGGTTTTTACCCTTTTCTAAAAAAGGAAGGTTTTTCTAAGCGCTTTTAAAATAAAACCTGGAGGCGAAACAACAACTTGAGTTGTTGTTCTACCTTCAAACTTTTATTATTAAGACAAACACAGTTTATTTAAGGAAACTTTTGCACACTTCTAAATAAAAGATACAATGTGATTTTTGTCTGAATCTCTTTGTTTAATCCCAGTGATACTGAAATCTGTGTCCATAGAAACAATAGAGAAAATTAAATTTATTTTTATTACAAATACTTCTAGTTGCTTGTGCAATTAAGTGTAGTTGACATGCACCTTAGTTATATCCTACAACAGTGTATTTAGATGGAAAACAGCAGGGTGGCATCCTCCACACCCAGGGTCCAATTTAGGCTGAGGTACCCAGTCCATCAAATTCTTAAATATTTACATTTTCCAAGCTGATGCTGCAGAACTTGATGAACACTATAGGGTTCCAAGCATCTGTACTTTAGATCCCTAATTCAAAAACCTTAGGATTTACTGGTCTGTTCTTTGTATTCCTGGGATGCTCTGTAGCCAAGTCAAGGAAGGTTGCAGACAAGGGGACAGTTTGGAATAAGACTTCACACTAAGATACTGATCACCTTCTTAGTACAAACAGTAGGGTTCTGCACAAAATAATGCTGGCTGTATGCTAACAGAAAAGGCAATTCAGTTTCTCCATTATATGATAAAGCCCTTTTCTCTTGGTTCTCAAAGCACTGGTCTCCCCCTGGGGAGAGGGTAGGCACCATGGGCCCAGTGCCTGCTCCTGCCTCTGTTCCTGCCTCTGCTCTGTCAGCTTCCCTTGGCTGAAGTGGGGACTCCCAGATCCTCTGCTGGCACCATCAGTCATTAGGTTTACTGGGGACCCCCATTCAGCAAAGTGTGTAAACCAGTATGCACAGGTGTGCTGAACACGGATCTAGTTTCACTTCTGCATAAGTAAAATCAGATAGAAACCAAAACCACACGGATTTTGCCCTCCAGGTTAAAAGTGATGTTGCTACTGTATGCATGGCTGACCTGAAACAGGAGTGATGAGGTTACCTCTTGTGTGGGCACCTTGGCAAAAGCCATGTCAATCAGTGATTTCAGTCCTAGCTAAGCTGTGCCCAGGAACATTCCTAAGTAGGTAAGCTCCAGCTATTTTTGTATTTTATTACATTTATGTACTAGTCCTGTTTCAAATCAACCTTCAAAGGAAAAAAATTCTTTACGAATTTGATAGAGAATGACAAAGCAGATACTAAGCAAAAAAGGACATGGCAGTAGGCCACATTTCAAAAATGCTAGGCATAAAGTGCTTCATTCCAAATTCAGAAAAGTACATCAGGGTTATTTCCTAACCTTACGAGAGACTTGCAGAGAAAAGAAGTTACAGTTCAGTAACTGAGCATTGTCGTGTATGTTTGATTCCATTCATCTGATGCAGATTTTATTTCAGGCTTCCTGACATGTGCAAGGTAAAGCTTAGGACATTCTACAGGTCACCTTCAGGGTTTCTCCTTTTCTTGTGATGTTTAATTAAAAAAANAAAAAAAAACACAGGGAAAAAAAAAAGAAACCCAAAACAAAAAAACCAGCACAGCAGCAGCACAGCTTCTCTTTGCTGCTAAGTGTATTTTGGGGCAATGGCGATGTGGGATAGTAACAACTGCCCTCAAATCCAGTTAAACCCAGCCTGGGCAATGATAGGGAAGTGTTGGGTAGAAATGTAAATAGAGAAAAGGGCAAACAGATGACACACTTTAGTATCATGTGCCCTTCCTCTCAGCTAAATGGCATTTCCTTTTGTAACTAATGCTTTGTCATGAATTATGAGTCAACTGAATGTAACAAAAAGACAGTCCTTAAAATAATGGTTGAAAATGCTGCAGTTCCCTGTATGATAACACCACGTGAACAGCATCATACTCCATAGCTGTAAGATTTAAGCTGTTCCAAAGGCTGCACTCTCAGCTTCAGGCAACAGGATACAAACACGTTTGTATTTCCCAACATCTCTTGTGCTTCTGCAGAAAAGCATCTGCTTAACACCTTTTCTTCTCTTCAGAAAATTCAGTGAACAGTGCCAAGAGGTTGAGAACATTATGGGCTTGCTTCTGTCAGACTTGTCATGTCTTCTGTGGCAACAGATTACTTCTAATTCCTCTTTAAACCAAAAGAAACAATAATGTACCTTACAATTCCAGCTGAACTGGTGCAAATCAAGTGCACAATACAGAGTTTTCATGGAGGCATTTTTTGCAATAATTAATCTAGATCTGTGATTTATCAGCCCTGTAACATTAAGGGTCATGGATTTGGCTACTCAGGGCAGGAGTGGGGTGGTAAAACTGGTTGATTCCTGTACCTGCTCTGGGACAGGATCAGTATGCTTATACACTTGGCTAACTCAGCAAGAAGCAGGAGAGAGAAGGAAATCAAAAACTGATATGGCAGTTACTTGTACCCCTTCAGAGAACCCCATCATTATGCATTTAAGTTACAGCTATGTGCACATTTAAGTAACAACTAGGGAAAGAAGATGAGAAATTCAGACAACCTAAGTCATGTCCTTCAACTTGTTGCGAAGTTCTTTTCCATCTCATTGATTTAATTTTATAATTAACACACAAGGAACAGAAGAGGGAGCTCCTGTTGAAGTAGCTGAGCTCTTGATAGCAAAGGAATCACAGACATCTTAACTGTTATTTTTCAGCCACAGATTTTACTGTATCAAGGGATCCAGGAATCAACATGGATCCATGCTATCCCAGCCATGATGATGATGGCATCATTTAGGTTTGGCTTAGAATCTCTCTCCATCCGTTTATGTTTCGAGCACAAGGCAGGAAAATGGTAAGATCTGCTTACAGTTTTACAGCTAGTCAGGAATAAAACCTGGATGGGGTAGAGACTTTCCCATTCCCAATTTTAACTTTGGTTCATCAAGGCCAGCCTTTCTGCCTGTCAAAAGGAACCGCCTCAGCACTTCAAAGTCAGAATTGGCTTTTCCCTTAGGTATCTTGTGTTTAATGAAAGATGCCTCTTACCTGTTTCATGGCAAAATACCTTTCTGCTTTAATGATCATATCTACAATGAGGGCATGGTGGCTCCTTGATGCTGTGGCTAGTGCAGTTTTTCCATGCTGAAATCAGAGGCAGTGAATCAGAACATTATCTTGGGTGAGTGTGTCATAGGAGAAACACAGGAACTGTTTGCAGAGTCCCATCCCTTTTTTTTTTTTTTTTTCTTTCCAGGAGAAGATACTACATTTTTTTTAGCTTTTGGGTAGCTACAATCAAAGTTTTATGCTCTGCATAAGCTGGATCCGCTCAGCCCAGAACTGGTCAATTTTTTCCCACACTGAACTCCCCAGTAAAAAATTCTGGTTGAGGTACAGCTGTTTTCAGAAACCTGCACTCAGACAGCTGCATATTTCATACCATGCTCCAGTCACATGTGCAGCCACATTCAAACTGCCACAAACACAGTCCATTCCCATGCTATGGTTAAACTGGCATTTCAGATGATAGGCTGGAAGTTTCCAACTTAAAGGGCAAACCTGTGCCTCATTTTAGATGGTAAGAGAAGGTGGCTCGTTGAATGAAAAGAAAATTACTTTCTCATTACAGCTGAAAGGAGCACAGCTATGGGGTGATGCTTCATGGGTATAGAAGGAGTCACAGTAGTTAAAAGCCATTGCTGTAATTCCAGCTGCTGAGTTTTGCTCAGTCTACCTGAACCCATTTCTCCTATCAGCACTTTGATGCACAGGCATTACAGTGGCTCTAAAGGGATTTCTCCACAATTGTCTATTTTCAGAGATCTGCACTGAGTACAGCTGCCTTGGATTTAAATATTCTGGGTGTTCTCCACATGGCAAGCAATAAACATTTCTAGAAAATTAGATCTAAAAGAAGCCAATCCCTTAATTAGAAGGCTCATTAATTAAATTATAAGGTATTTCAACTCTCCAGATAGTATAAAGTTCCCTGAGATACACCTTTTGAATTCTAGCTCCTGGGTCTGCTCAAGATCATTCTAGTCAACCTGTTTTTAGAAGAGCATCACATTGGAAGCCAAGAAACATATATTTCATTAAATCTATTAAGCATAGGCATATTTTATATCTGAAGAGTCCAGGGACCACAAGAGCTCCTTGGGCTCACCTCTGGAGAGGTACTCTGCATTTCACAGAGGGAGAGAGAGGTGGTGAATAAGGGGAGTATTTCTGTACCCCTGTGCTAGTGCAGACACTGCCAGCATCCCACAGCAGCCTCACACATGGGGAGCTCTCTGTGCACTATCACTCACAACCAAAGACAGTTTTATCTGCAGATGAGATGAAGGAAGAGTCCCAAGGGTGCACTTCCTGACCTCTGAAAGGAGCAGATGCATGGCATTCTCTGGAGAATGAGTACTCCTGCTGCCAGGGCATGGAGGCCAGAAAAATACTGTGCAGTCGAAGCAGGGTCCCCTTCTTCCTGTTACTGTTCAGCAAGGACTGTAACATTTTTGGCATCTCAGCCCCCATTCAGTTCTAAGGGCACTGTACTTGCATATCTTCCCAGCACTGGCATGGTCTCAGAGGTCATCCAGAAAATAGGCAAGGAACAACCTACTCCAAGCAATAAAACCAGTGTAGAAAGGTGACTTGTACCAGAACTTGTACTGGCTCAGAGCCAAATTCTCATAACAAGTCCTAAGCTCTATCAGTGTTACTGTAATACCAGGGCACTACCTCGCCCAAAGACTTGCAGGTGCTTAAGGTCATAGGCAATAAGTAATTTTGTTGTGTCTACCTTTGGACTACAAATAGGTAGAAAAAATTCCCCAGTGGCTAAGGTGCTGTTAAAAGTGGACAAGATTTCATTCTGGGTTGATCTCTATGAGAACTGCAGCCCTTTGAAAAGTGTAGGCGTGATTCTGAATGGAAACACTTAACTACAATGCAGCATCTTACCTCAGCATCCCAAAACATACCAACCATACTACCCACACTCAGAGCCCCAGGCCTCATATCAGGCTAGGGCAAAACAAGACAATCCTAACCCAAAAATCTTCATTTTATAGTGAGTAGGATAGTTTTGTGCAGGAAAGTTACTTTTGAAAGTTACAAAAGGGCAAGATTTTGCTCATAATAAACATCAAGTCAATCAACTCAGTCGTACAGAATACCAAGAAAAGTGGTAACAGTGTAAAAGGGGACGCTCAAATCTTGCAGTAATTTAGCAAAGTTTGTGAATACTGGGTTTGGTACTCTGTCCTCTCAAAAGCACTTCCCCAGCAACTTTGTTTTGATACTTCTTCCAGCCATTGCCATTTTTGTCTCTATCTTTCCAGGCAGAACATCATCTCAGGGTTTCAGTATCCACCTGAATGGATCTGGAATGTCTCCATGATCCTCAGATGACCTGGAGTGCCAAAGGGCAAATTCTCCAACACTGCACCTGGTGAAGCTGCATCTCTCCTGGCAATAAGCCTGGCTGCAGGTGCACAGTACAAGCAGCCACAGGCCATTTTCCCCTCTGCAAGCCTGAACCTTTTTTACCATGAAAGGTCTCCGGAAGCAGTGCTTATCCTTCAAACCACACAGCTTGGGAGTTTTACAGCTCCTCACCAAAACCATTTCAGATCCCTGCCAGTGGCAGGCATAGCAATATTAAAAGAAGTCTTCTTTCACAGTTAGCTTTACTTAGCAAACACAACTGGCAACCTGTGCTTTGTGCACCTCTGTAAAGAAAATCATAAAAAATAAAACCATGTTATCCTTATATGTGTGAGGAATGCAGTTTACCTTATCCACAGTCTTGAGATTGCAGCCTGACTTCAGCAGCACATCCACCAACTCCACATTGCCAAGATCAGCTGCCAGATGTAGAGGGGTTTCCTGCCTCTGGAATTAAAGACACCAAATAAATCCATTAAGTCAAACTTACTCCTAGAAGCAGCATCTCACAGGCTGAATCTAAAATAGATTCACAAAAAGAGGTGACTTTGGTGAGAAAATACTGAACACAGGGAAATCATCTAACTTTTGAGTGATCTGCCAGTTTTGTTTCAGGCAGACAAGACAGCAGATGGGATCTCTTCAGGAAAACCAGGCAGAAGTTCCAGCTGGCTCAGGAAAGAGTCCTGTTATGCCCCTCTAATGTACTGTGAACTAACAGGTTTGATCTCTCTTCCATCTTAAAGCAAGGTGCTTTGAACAGAGGGTTTCATGTGTCTGGCAACTCACAACCATATTATCCTCTCAGGTAACCTTTTCCCTGCTGGAAGCCAGGCCAAGACAGCTGGATATCCACAATTTTCAACAGTACATTATGCCACATCCACAACAATCCACAGCAGAGCTTTTTAGTCAGCGCTGCCACAAAATGATGATACATAGCAGAAGTCTGCCTGGTCCATAATGGGTTCAGAGGACCTTAAACAAGACACATACAAAAAACCCAAAACAAAACCATTAAACAAGGCCAAACCATCAACAAGAAATACAGCTAAAATGGCATTCAGCTTCGAGCAAACCTTTGAGTCTGAAAGAAGGGTTGTATAGTCTCTACACAGCTCTATATACCCAAATATGTATTTACTTATTCTTTTACAGAAATTAGAGTAAGAAAATCCAGACATCTGTGGGTGAAATGCAGCAGCAAATAATGGAGTAATTGTGGAAGCCCTGCCTATATGGAAATGTTCCTTAGTATGTTTCTTGGAACTTTTAAACTTTTATCCTTTTAAACTGAATATTTTATGCCTATGCTTCTCTGACACTGCAAGTTTACATTACATGTAGGCCTGGTTAGAGAATTTCTTTGGCCTTTAGATGTTAATTAAAGGCTGGCACACTAAGAAACAACAGGCTCATGGTTCCACCTCAAAAATCTCATCAGTTAATTTTACAGTTTACACTATGATTACAAAATCTTGTGTATTTACCTTACTTTTTTTTTATTCTCATAAATAAAAGATTTTTTTTATTCATACACTTTCTTTACTGCAGAAATTTAGGGATACATAAGTACCTACTGTAGGCAACTTCAGCCAAGCTAAAGACAAAGTCCAAAACATTTCTGAAAGATGTGAGGAAGAAATATACAGAATTCTCTATTTTATGTGACCAGAAAGTCTCGTCATTATACTTTACTCCAACCACAAATGACGCTGTGTCTTCTACATAAATTAATCTCCAGCAATAAAATGAGCAATGGGAAGGGCTGAACCACAGATTTCTCAAAGACTCATCCTTGTTGCTATAGTGGGAAGCTCCTCCACATGTCATGAGGGAGACCAGGCTGCATTTCCCCAGGGAGCCACAGTGCCCCAGATGGGACTCCACAGCCCTGCTGGGACAGTCATTCCACAGCTGGGATGTGGAAAGGCTGATGGGGAGGGGGAAGAGAGATTCCCCTAGAAATGCCACGGGTGGCAGGCCAGTCTGAACACAGACCATTGGAGTCTGTCATGGTCAGGGGCACTGTATGTGAGCTCTGTACAATCTTCTGCCATATGGACTGTGGGCACTGGATGTCACTGAGATTTTTGGGAGCCTAGTTGTTGGCCAGGTTGCTGTAGTCCACCTTTACCACCACTGACTTAGATTCTGGATGCCTTCTGTGGTAGTTTACTTGCCTCGCTGGTTTGCAGCATCTTCTTTGAGAAGACACTGCTCATTCATGCTCAGTAAGAGCCGTCTCCAGAGACTTAGGAGTGTCTGCCTCTGTTATGAACCCTTTGTCTATCCATTTGTCCCTAGAAGTGGTCCCCAGCAGCTGGGCTTCCCTGCCTTTCCAAGACTGGAGCAGTCAGGAAGCAGTGTGTTTACCTTGCTGACGGATGAATACTTGCTGCCTGCCTAAGAGATCATTCAGAGATGGACACCAGGTAGTTTTGTCTCTGTTGTCATTCTTGTCTTTTCCCTTTCCTGTCCTGCTACAGGTCAGGCTTTTGAATCTTCCCCCTTTTGCCCCTCAGCAGGAGCTGCTGTTTCTCTTTCTAACCAGATCCACATCTACCTCCATCATCTCTCCTCAAGTGCAGGCACAATTATTATATTTGAGGGCTGGGTCTCTGGTTAAGCAAAGGTGAAAAACTCACTCCAACTAAGTGAATTTTCAGTGTCCATGTGGTGGCTTCAGAGCTTTTCAATGCCCCTTTGTGTGCTCCTTGATCAGGAAACTCTCATTCTCTTCTGAGGGCACTGGATGGCAGCCCAGTAGAGCAAGGCCCAGACCCAACACAGCCCTGGAAATCCCTATGTTTCATCAGGCTGGGCAAGGCTCTCCTCCTTCAGATGGTGTATGAATTAATTGGGACTACATTCCTGCTAAGGCATGAAGTCTCAAACCATTGGAGGCAGGAATACTCTCAGGTACGTGTCCAATTCCTTCCACACCTGATGCCACCTGAGAATTGACTGCCTCCAGGAATCCCTGTGTGGCATTCCCAATTAGTTGTTAATTGTTATTCACAATAATCAAAGCCATGCTCACAACACACCCCAGTATGAGCAGTGTGATTACATGAGTTCAAGGAACTGTGTTACAAGAAGGTGGGAGAGATCTGTCCTGTGGGCCAAGAGGGGGCAAATGACATCCATTCCTGTCTCAACAAAGCACCTCTTCAAGGAGGGAAAGGAAATGGTGTAATTGTTGATTTTCTGGATGAGATGGTCATCTGAGTTCACAGAGAGGCATTGTAAGGCCCAAAAACAGCAGATCAGGCACAGGCCAGTGCTTTTATCATCACTCTACCAGGCAAGGCAATACAAAGTGATGTGCAGCATAGCAAAAGCAGAATTGGTAATTAACAATTAGAGGAGGTTTTGTACAGCAAAAGAAAGGATCAAGTATGACAGCACCAAAGTAAGTATGACACATGTCAGTGGGGATATGATCTACAGTGAACTGATCTGATCTACAGCAAACTGGCAAACCAAAGGCCTCCAAAGACCACTGACACCGAGCAGGGTGAGAGGATCCTGGCTGAAGGGATAAGGATAAGGAAGAGAGGTGTAGCTGTCCGTGGATGGGCTCAAACCAGCATTTGCTCCTTTCAGTGCACAGCTGAGCACACTCACTGATTGCATCACAGGGACCCTGACCTTGTCACTCAGTGCTGTTGTGCTGCTCAGCTCTGTCCCCTCCCAGCTCCCTGAGCACCCACTGGATTCAGTGGGGGCACACAGAGTGTGAAACAGAGAGGGTCTTGATGCTGTGCAAACATTTTCCAGCAACAGCTTAAACAGAGTTTCTTACCAGCACTGCTTTGGTCACAGATCTAAAACACTGCACGTGGCGGGTTGCTTAAAGGAAAAATTCTTTCCAGCCAAATGACATTCTGCACTGGGCTTCCCTCTGAAGCCAACACCAAAGAGATATTTCTGTCATTCATTACACATGAACCGTGACACTTGAACAATACATTACCCAACCATTTTCTGTGTACACAGCATTGTGCTATCCTTATCTTGCTCAAACAATATTGGCACAGCATGTACCAGTGACTAATACATATGTACACACACAAAAAGATTAGGAGGGAGCTGCCTCTTCCTTCCCATTTTTTTTTTGTACCCTGAGCTCATAAGGAAAAAAAAAAAATATTCAAGCAAAACCCACATAATCTCCCATTTACCAATAAAGCTGTGTAAATTCCCAGCTTTTCTTACGTGATTTAAGGAGTTTATGTCGTGGTTGGCATCCAAAAGACTTTTTACTACCGGTAGATTATTACTGATAACTGCTAAATGGAGAGGGGAATTCTTGTGCTGTGGAGGGAAAAAAATAAATTGTTATACTTGGGTATATTATTACAAGCTCATGCAAACAAAAAAGGAGTTCTTATGGAAGCCCAGCTCTTGCAAAGGTGACACGCTCTAGCAGGAGTTCAAAACTGCAGAAAACACACCTGGATGTGTGGAGTGATACCAGAGGTGGTGGCTGCTCCTGCAACACCCACAGAAGTGGGTAAACAAATACTGAATTTACAGCTGAAACTGGAAATGCTGGGTGCACGGGGTGTGCATCAGTGTGCCACCACTTAGGAATGCAGCAAGGCACTCCCCTCAATTGTTGGTACCTGGGATGTGCTGCTATCCTGATAACAGAGAGATTAGGGTAATGTTCCTGGTCCCTCAGAAAAGCAGCTTTGGCCTTTGTTGAACAGCCTGGAGAACAGTCCATGCTGATTTCAGTAAACTGATGTTGAAATCTCCTTTCCAGGAACAAACCCTTTGTCACATGTTGCTGCTGGAAGTGCTCTTCATACTAAAGTGACTTGCTGTCATATTTATTAAATATGACAAATTACAGCTTGTAAGATAGAAGTTTTATTCGAGTGATTATTTATTAATATATCCAGGGCACAGATGCAACAGTCAAAATTCACACTAGGTTGGTAAGATCATTTTGCTGTATGTTGTATGTTGAACCTGTTATCAGTTTCTTGCAAAATACAGCTAAAGGATAATTCCACACCAGTACCATTCATGGTGTCAGGGATCAGGTCAGTGTCTTTATAAAACACAGCCATTTCTTCAGGGCTACAGAAAAATAAAGCAAACTGTTATGCAATATTGTGATGGAAACATTTGCAAAAGGTAACTTACAATTTCTTGAGTTGCTTCTGCTACAGAAAATGGATGAGAACAAGCAGCACAACAACTGCTTGACCTTTAAATCATTTCAAGGACATCATAAATTGTTATTCCTTGATAGCCTTCTGCAAGAGGCCAGTGGTCATGGCATAAGTCATAAAGTCCAGATTCTATTTTCATCCTGTACTGTAGAAGTGGAAAATAATTTCCTATTCAAAGAAAATCTCAAATATCTGTCATATATAAACCGAGAGAGGATTTGGATAATAGAAATACCTCCTTCTTTTCAAACTGCAAAGAATGTTGGCATGCAGATTTTGAAGGCACTGAGGGTGCATTTACCTGCAGAGGGTGAAAGCACCGAAGTGTTTATTCACATTTCAGTTATCTTTATGCAAAATCATGTTGACCCTTTGCCCATGGCATTACTACTGCCAAGTTCAAGCAGGGCACTTTGCTCTTCTCTGAATGCCTGGCCCTTGCCTGAGCCTGGCCATGTCTACTCTGGATTGCACCAGCCTCACTCAGGCCCTCACTGGGCTGGCAACAGGATCTTGTCTCTGCTGGTCTGTATGAGTTGCTGACCAACATCTACAAACCAAGTAATAATGTGTGCAGGAAAAAATTCAAGCAACTGCCCAATCTCATTCAGCCATCTGAGTTCTCACAGAAAAGACAGGACAGGCTGAGCAGCAGGAGAAGGGTTATTCTGGTAAACACTCACCTCAGGTTTAGGAACCAGGTCAATATTCTTGTCAATAAGAAAAGTAACCAAGGGGAGATGTCCATTCTGAATTGCAACCTGCAAAGCACTGCTATTGTTCTGAAAGAAATTTGATAGGCAGAAAAAATGTACATTTTTATTGCTGAAAAAAACAGTATTAAAGGGAGGTATAAATACCGGATAATCTTGCATTTAAATATGCCTTAGTGTCCCCTCCACCAATAAAATCTTTTGACACAATGATACAAAATAAAGCAGACCAGTAGTTAGCATGGTGTTTTTGTCAACAGTGAAGGAGATAGTCATTTTTACTATATCACAACAAACATACAAAAGAACACCAGTATCCTATAGCCCCATCCAATTTCTCTTAAAAGAAAGATCAACATCATCATGGACAACAATGCCAACATCTCCTACTCTTAGTCTGTTAGACCCTTACCAAGCAAGTACAGTCACATTAACCAGTAAATCCACAGAATAGTTAATAAATCAAGAGAAAAAATATACATAATTAAATTAATAGAAAATAAATTTTTAAAATAAATTTTTACAAAATCATTCTGATCAAATAAACAAGTTCTCATTCTGCTGGAATCATAAACTTGCAGCAGGCTAGCCAAGGCCATTCAGCAGATATGAGCTGGACTGCAGCTCAGGAACCAGATGTAGAGACTATGTTTGTCATCAGATCAGTCACATACACTGCCAAAAAGGAGTATTTTCAGTTATCCTAGCTGGTTACATTTTCTAATAATATGTTGTACCAGTGGGCATACAGGAAATAAAAAGCTCCACCACAGTACTCCATCAAATAAAGCTAATGCTATTTTTCTTCCACATTTGTTTTATTCTGTTAGTCCTCTCTACATCCCCTATTATAATTTTATTCCCTGTTTCATTAAAAAAAGCAAAGCAAATATGTTTTGTTAGTAAGGTCCTTTCCACAGTCTAGTATGTCCCCCCAGGAGGGACACCGTGCACATACCTGAGTTGAAATATTGATGTCACTCCCTGCCTCCAGCAAGAGTTCAGCACATTTTTCATGGCCTCCTTCAACAGCCAAGTAAAATGGAGTTTCTCCACTCTAGACCAGAAGAGACAAAATGTCTGTTCCAATTTCAGACATGTGACTACAGTGCTGAGACACAAAGCACCTCCACAAAGGTAGGCTCCATCAGGCTCACCCAACTTCTGAATGACGTGGCTACTCTCCAGGAGTAAAGTGGCAGATGATGTTTGTCTGGACAGATGTACAGTAAGGTTTACAATACAGAGAATTATTTCATAAATATTAATCATGTCCTTTTGGTGGGCAGCAATTGTTGCCATTCAACACCAGGCAACACAACTAGTGGGCTAGTACATAGAGTAATTCCTGTTTCTGTCAGTACAATGCCATGGATTTCTGACAAATTCACAATCCCAAGTGCTAGTCATAAGGAGAACTTTTAGCAGAAATAATCTTGTTTCACATTTATTTCAAATCTTTTCACACTGAAGGAGTCTCCATGTCTCCACAGCAAGTCTATAAAATGGGATACATCACCTGCACAATGATCTAATTCCTGCTTCTCAACATCTAAAATACACAAAAGGTTTAATGGAAATTACTCCGGTGTTTCAACAATCATGAAAGAATCAATAAATCCTAATTTTTCTTTGCTTAAACCCCTGACATTATTCTGGTAAACTTAATGTATTTTAGTACTTTGCTCATGCTATGGGAAGAGAGATCTGTTCATACCCAGATCACGACATCTCCAGCTGGATGGGAAGGTCACACCATTAGCCGTGCCAAGACAGGGGCACAAGCAGCACAACCTCTGTGTGCAGAAGCAACAGAATTCTTAGACAAGCTCTGGAAACACCAGGGCTCCTCGTTTCAAGGAGGCTCCTGTGCCTCACAACAGGCACAGCTGAAAATAGCAGACAAGCTGGATAAGGCAGAACTTCTGAACTCATTTGTCCCTGATGAAGAAAGAGGAGGGCCTTGGGTAGGAGTCACTCATTTTGCCCACGGGCCCAGCATAGGAATGCACTCCCACACCTGAGCAGGTGTTTCCAAATAAGGGGTTTCAGTTTTACCCCTGACTATTATGGAAAAGCACCAGAACTTTCCATTCCCTGCTCATCGTGGTTGGCTCAGTGCCAGTACAGGGGTAGTGGTTGGGATTTGGAAATGTTTCTCAAAACCTGTAGCTGTTTCTATTGGCAGCAAGCCAATTTGTCCCACCTGAACCAATAAGTACTTAAAAGACTGCACAGAACTGCTCAATTGCTTTTTTTGGACTGCCTTAGCCAGTGTGAGAATTCTATCTGCATTGTGTTGGACTTACATTCCCTTTGTTTGACACTGTTTATTATTTTTGTCATTATTAACACCTATCCTTTTACAAAGCATGTCCAGGGAAGTTGTTGTGCTGTTTTTTAAGCCACCCTGGGAGGTTGCAGGCAACCCTGGGACTTGATACACCTTCAGGAGGCTCATTAGGCTCTGGCCGTGTGTAAGTCTGTATCAGCCCAGCAGAACTAATCATCAATCTCATGGCAGGTTCCCACAGTGGACACGCCACCCCACAAAAAAGGATTA
Source organism: Cyanoderma ruficeps (assembly GCA_008694505.1). Classification (NCBI taxonomy): domain Eukaryota; kingdom Metazoa; phylum Chordata; class Aves; order Passeriformes; family Timaliidae; genus Cyanoderma; species Cyanoderma ruficeps. The sequence continues at coordinate 1,106,302 of VZDJ01000135.1, forward strand.
CCTTGCCCAGGTTGTTGCAGCTGCCCCACAGAAGAAACAGAAGAGACAGAAACCCTTTGACATCAGCAGCTGGTGTGCATTTCCTTCCTCCACTCCTTGTTTAAGCCTTAAAATGAAGCTCAGGAGTTCATTAACTCAGGGATACAACCTTCCCAGATAATGCACAATTGATGAATATGCTGGCTGAGCCCACCAAAACTAACCTGGGAAAGCAAACTGGGTAGGGCAGCGTCTGCAGCCAGTTTTGTGCAGCTGAGTTCAGATGGGCAAGGTGCAAACCTGAGACCCCTCTGCTGTCTGTGCCTGTGGTGGTTTGTGCTTGGTATGAAAGCCAAACTGGCTCAAGGAATAGATTGAAAAGCACCAGAAGTGCTTAAAAGTGAGATGTTAGAAGGAATGGGATCACAAGGCTAAAAATGCTGGATGACAGAAAGCAAGGGAAGTTAAGACCTTCCTGTGCTCTCTTCCTCCACTAGTTCCACAAGGGCTTGCCAAATGTAGGGGAGGATATGTGTAAGGGATAGAGGACAGAGGAAGACACCAAAGGAGTTAATAGAGGTTGATTTATTGGACAAACAACCAGGAAACAGGATGCAAATTTACTAGGAAACCAGTAAGATTGATGAAGTCTCCTCAGTGCTGTACTTACCTGATTGAGATCATTTACTTCCTCCCATTGTTCAAGCAGAATTTCTACAACTTCACTGTGACCATTTTTGGCTGCCAAATGCAACGCTGTGTTTCCCTCCTTGAAATTAAAATGTCAAATGGCAAATTTTAATACCCAGAATAAAGACAATAACTAAAACCACCACAAAGCCTTTGGTCTTTTACATACAAGTCTCTTTTACATACAAGGAGAGGGAGGCAGCTGCACACAGCCTGTGCCAAGATTCAGCCTAATGTTGCTGATCCAGTTGTTTGTCTGAAATCTTCAGTGTATAGCAGCAAAAAGATCTGAAATACTAACTCCTAACAAATGAATCAGAAGAAAACTTCAAGTACTGATTCCCACAAGAGTGGGTACTACATTGAGCCCCCGAGACCACAGATGTAAAGAGTAAAAAAGCCTAGGTCAGCACATAGAAATTTGTCTTGGCGTTGATATCAACACTGAGATCTTTGATCTCTGTCACTATCAGTGCAATTTCTTTCCAGGAAATTAAGAAACACAGAACAGAAATAAAACCAAAACCAAAACACCACACCACCAAGCAAATAAAAGTAACTAACAACTTCAGGCAAAGCAACAGGTTTGGAACTAAAAGGAAATGGAAGCATAAAAATAGTATAAAAATGGCTAAAAAGATTATAAAAATTTCAACTCTCAGAAAAATGAGAGTCCAGGACAATTTTTCATTCACAGCCTTGAGTGGAAAGTTGTGGGAATCCTTTTTACCATTGATGGTTACAATGTGATTTGGTTTGGTGACCCAGGAGATGAATTTCTGTCTGGGCTTCTTGCCTAATTTGCAGGACCACAGTATTTACCTCCTGGTGCAGCTGACACCTTTAACCTGCTAGATGTCTGGGATAACCACATCTTTCAACCTCTGCTGATAAACTGCTTAGCACAGCAGAGCTCTGGGTGGCCCTGCAGCTTTTAAACTATTACCAGAATACCAAAAAAAAAAAAAAACCAACCCAACATCAATTCCTGAGTGCTTAATTTAGTGGTTCTGTAAATGCAGTATCTGACAATTTCATATTTTTTAATGTACTTGTCTTTGCAGTGCCTCAGATGCAGAGGAATACTCACTCCAGAAATAGTCAAGAAAGGAAAAATAAGTTTAAGAGCAGACTTTGAAAATTACTAAGAGACCTTAAAATAATATAGTGTCAAAGCAAACTCAATAAATATTAAGGTACTGCTGAAAAAAAATTGATAGGTTTCTTTGCTTCCTGAAGCTTTTAAACAGCTTTGAAAAATTGGTCACACGGTGACACACAGACAAACAGAGTGAAACAGTGGGAAATGTGAACTCTCAGAACAGAGGCTGACACCTTTAACATGAGGCTTTCCCTCTTCTCTCAACAAGAGCTTGTCGTGCTTTGCATAAATTATGAATACGTAGAAAAAGTCTCCTGGCAATCATCCCACTGCCTTTATCACTAAAAAACACCATCCTTTTATGATTGTTGGTCCCATATATCACTGTAACATCTGTGCAGGGCACTCAAATATTTGATTGTATAATAACCACAGTGAAAAAAAATAATCTTTCATAAGCACATTTGTAGTTGTACATCTGTGGAAAATAAATATTTACCTCATCTTTTTCAGATGTAAATAGCTTCAGAGCAATCAAATTTTTTATCATGTCAACATGGCCTTTTTCAGAGGCCAGAAGAAATGGCTTTTTACCTTTCTAGAAAAAAATTATGGAAAGAAACATAGTGTTACAGAAAGTAGAAATATCTCACTTCTAGTTACTAGATATGTGGCATGCATATGTATATGTGTATCCTACATAAAAAATTACATATCATATGACTGAGGAGATTAACAAAATAGCAGATACATAGAAGACCGGTAATTAAAAAATATACTTAGTGTATATAAACAAATTATATGCCTTGCATATCCTGAATAAAATATATAAAAGCTGTTCAGAAATAGTAAAAAAGTGGAAAATACACTCAAAATCTTTTAATCCTATTTTTTTCTCAGTATGAAAATATTTGCCAAAAGAACCGTGTCATTTAAAGTGTGAGGATGCTCACAAAGAACACCAAAGCAAAGAAATTGCAAGATTTATTTCCATGGGTTAATTTGTTGGATCCAAATTCTAGAAACAGAGACCAGAACTGACATATCTCAGAATTTTCATCCAGGAGGCCAGAATTTAGCACTGTGTACACTGTAGAGGGTTTCGGTGGTGCTGAAACTAACAAAAACTTTTCAAACCATTTAGGAACTTCACTGCAGAAAGTTATCTTGACACCAAACCACACCACTGTTCCGACAGTAAAGTACATAACCAGCTGGGTAAAATGGCTTCATATCATGCCTGGTAGTGTCTGTAGAAATGTCTAGGAAAAAAATGCATGCACCTAGCAGAGAATTATGATATAACCTCAACAGATGGTTGAGAGGATAATTTCTCACCTTTCCCAAGGCCTAAACCTTCAAAGGTATGTTTTGTTAAATAAACTCTTTTTTGTCAGGCTTGTCATTTGTAAAAAGAATTCAGAATTTTGCACCCTTGGGTCAATAAAATTCAAGAAACTCAAGGAAAAAAATATATGGGAGATTTGTCCTTTAGGTGTCAGGTCTCACAGGAATAAGCTTTCCTCATGTAAAGATACATAAGTCATCTGACTTATCTACACAGCATCTCAAAACAAGACCCCATTCCCGTGGAAATTAAAAATAAAACCACAGAAAACCTGATGAGGCACTGTTGGAGAGTCAGTGCACCTCTGCAGGATGGCTGCACATAGTTTTATGTCCTACATTGATGAAATTGGCCATAACTGGCAGGTTTTGGAAAGGGTAGGGGCGTGTGAAGACAACCTGTGTGGGAAAAGCCAGAGGCTGCCCTGTGCTGGTCACAGACATTTCCAGCTGCCTCCACAGTGGTCCAAACTGCCCCATGATGTACCAGCACCACAGAACCAAATTAAGTCTCTGAGAAAATGTGTTTAAGAATGGCTGGGCACTGCTGTGGGGAGGATGCACAAGGGGAGATGCAGGAGGAGACACAAGAAGGTGCAAAGGAGGAGACCCAGGGGAAGGTACACCCACAGAGTGACTGCAGCCCATGTAAAAAGCTTTCTGGAGCAGGGGAAAATAGCAAGAAGCAAGGAGCAGAGAAAAAGGAAGCCACTGGGGACTGAAATCCAACCTCCTCTGCCTCCCATTGCCTTACCACGACTGAGCATCACATGCAGCAAACACAAGGAGAGCAGAGGGTGTTTGCAGTCCAACTGAAATGGGCAAAGAGGGGGGAAAGGTGCTGCCCCTAAGTGCTTGCATGGCTGTTTATTTTACCTGTTTCTCAGTATCCAAGTCAGTAATTAAAAGTATTTGTAACTGTCAATAAATTAAAATTCACTGAAATTCCCCAAGTCAAGATCGTTTCCCCCAAAACGAAAGCCTCATGACATGAAAGAATTAAACAGAAATACACTGTACCCCATCAGGTTTGTTCAAGTCGTTCAGATGAAGATCTTGGAGGAAATAATCAACTATTTTAATGCTGTTGCTCTGAGCTGCAAAATGCAGTACATTCATTCCTTCCTGAAAAATGGTAAGTCAGTCTGTAAGAATATTTGATTTTTTTTTCCATAAACACAATATGTTTAAGGTTGGTAAAAAATTTTGATCAACAAACCTCATTCTTAGCCTTTTGATCAGCACCTGCTTTAACTAGTTTTCTCATGATATGCAGATTTCCAGTCCAAGCTGCAAGATGAATCACTGTGAGGCCATGCTTCAAATAAAATGACAAAGGCAGAAATTACCATCAGGACGCTTCAAGCCAAATTTCTTTAAATCTTTTTGATTGATTCAGTGTATTAGTAGGTTCCAATCTGCAGGCTTTTAGAAAAGCAAAAGGAATGCCTGGCACAGTAGGTGGGATTCATCTCACTTAAGCTAAATGCAATAGGTCAAGACCTAGATAAATGTTTTACCTCCTGACAGAAGGTGTGGCATCTCTAGAGAAGGACTGGATCCCATTTTAAGACAGAGGGATTAAACCCTACCTGGAAATTATTTTCTCTCTCCAGAAACCCTGTAGATACATGGTCCTGGGCACAGTGGATGACATTTAAAGTGATAATATGCAATGACTAGATTTCCGTGAGTCACCATAATTTCCCATTTAGGCCTCTTTCTAATGTTCTCACCTCTCAAACTCTCTAAAAACTTTCTCTCTTATAGGAAAAGAAAAGACCCTTGTTTTTAATATCTTAAAAACAAAAGGACTAGCTCAAGTCTCTGCTGGTGTGGCCTCACCTTGAGTGCTGGGGGCAGTTTTGGGTGCCACAATACAAGGGTGTAAAGCTGTTAGAGAGTGTCCAAAAGAGGAACAAAAAGATGGTGAAGGACCTTGAGGGGAAACCATATGGGAAGGAACTGAGGTCACCTGGTCTGTTCAGCCTGGAGGACACTGAGGGGAGACCTCAGTGCAGTTACAGTTTCCTTGTGAGGGGAAGAGAAGGGGCAGACACTGATCTGGCAGGACCAGAGGGAATGGCATGGAACTGTGTAAGGGGAGGTTTAGGTTGAATATTAGGACACCTCCCCCTGCACCATGAGCTGCACTTCTAATAATTCCAGATGCTCTGCATGGGACTCACTCCACTTTATCAGTCTTTCCTGTATTTTCAGAAATTGCAGTGGAAAACAGTGGAGGGCAATATGGAATATGTACCTGGTATGTGCAGGCAATAAGATAAATCTGGGCTTTGGTAGAATTTGTGCCTCTGGCCCAAAAGTCTGCCCTTCCAAATTATGAACAGCCAGAGGCCAGTCACAAGCAATGCCTACTAGGCATCCATCCTGGGAATGCTGTTTAACATCTGCATTTATGACCTGAATGATGGGCAGAATAAACCTGCAGCAAAATTAGAGATGACATTAAANAAACCTGCAGCAAACTTAGAGATGACATTAAATTGGGAGGAATAGCTGAGAGACCATGTTGGTGTGCTGCCATCCAGGGAAACCTTGACAGGCTGGAGAAATGGCCTGCCAAGGACATAACGAAATTCAACAGGGAGAAATGCAAAGTCCTGCCCCTGAGGAGGAGCAAACCCAGGCAGCAATACTGGCTGGGGACAGCTGCCTGGAAAGCAGTTTGGCAGAGGAAGCACCTGGGGCTCCTGGTGCACACTAAGTTGAAGATGAGTCAGCAGTGTGCTCTTGCAGCACACAGGGCAAATAATATCCTTGGCTGTGTAAAGTAAACACTGTCACCTGGCCAAGGGAGCTCCCACATGCTCACTCAAGTATTCAAGTTATCCAATCCTTTGGGCAATGTTTTTCCTCTAAAAATGCTTTTTTCATATAAATATGTGCAGTTCCAATACAAACCAGAGTTTTTACTGCAGGCTCTTAATTTTGCACAGTTGGGAGCACAAGAGAAATATCTGCTTTTACTGTTCCTCAAAGGTGTTCTGTACATGTGAATAAAAATAAGTAAGCTTACCAGCTTACCTGATCTGCCATGTCAAGTCTAGCTTTGTGATGAAGAAGAAAATCCACCACGGACACGTGGCCTCCTGCGACAGCAAAGTGGAGAGCTGTGCGCTTCAGCTGGAATGAACAAAGCTTTGCTTGTCAGCTCTGTAAAACAGTCATTTTCCCTGTGCAGGGGGTCAGGATTTTGGAATTCTCTGCTTGTTACAAAATGTAGCTTTTAATATATACCATTTTGTATTTCTCCTTCAACGGTCACGCTTGATCTTTATTCTACATATTTCATTTTGTTTCCTTGGATGGAATTAGATATTAGATATAGATACCCTTTAGATATAGATCTTAGAGAATTCTTGTAAAAATAGGATCATTTTGCTAGTCTACATAGTATTGTCCCTTCATTGAAATGTCAAAGTGGGATTAAGTAGTCAAACACTGTGCAGGGGAGGTGCATGCAGTACAAGAAGCATCCTTGTTTATTTTTTTATTGCATGGTGTAGTTTGAATAGCTGAGAACTATATTTGAGCAGTTAGATTTTTCTTTGGTATCCTCCTTGCTTTTGCAATGCAAGCTAAGGTTTCTCCCTCACTCAGTGTTAATCACCTTCCCAGACTGAGTCATCATCTACGTAAAGGAAAGCTACCACCTTGCAAACAGTGAGTAATTTTACAGAGGTGAATGGGCTCGGTTGGCTCAGTTCTTCTCAAGAAGACTTTAGAAGACTAAAGCAATTAGTGGCATTTAAAAGGGATTTGTTAAATTGAATCAAATTTTATTGGAGGGAGTTTTGCTTTCAGTAAAAGTGGACATAACCAGGTTTAACATGAGTCGCTGATAGTTTCCATACAAAGATGTCTAAGAGATTTAATCAGCGCATTTTAAAAGTCAGTTTGGATTTGTTTTCGTAGCTTCTCTGAAGATCACCTGACTTTTTCATGTACAAATTTAAATTTACAGCCGTATGTATCAAAAGGAATAAAAAGGTGGGTTTTATGACATGTATTTATGTCAGAAAAAAGCCTCTTGTACTATAGAAAGAGTACTACCAAAAAGGTTTGACAGCCTTTCTTATTTGGCTTGAGAGTACAGGGGCAGGAATGATCAAGATTAACAAAACTAATGGCTTTGCCAGCATAAATCATATCCCTACTAGGACCATCAACCAAAGCACAACATCTCTGGAGCTATGCTAGTAACTCTCATACTATAGGTCTAAATCAGGATGGCAGAGTAAGGTTTCAAACTACTGGACAGAAAATATATTTAGTTTAACCTCCTGAATTGTGGAAAGCCAGAAGGAAGAAAGAACTATTTTTAAGTGGCATTTTAGAGTATGATGCAATTGATACTCTCAGTATTCAAGAGAAGTGTGCTCAGAGGAAATGTCTGTCTCCTTGTTAGTTTTATAAACAACTCAAAGAATGCTATTCTATCCAAAACTATACTATCTTCTGAATTCCCCCGTGGGTGAAAATGCACGTGGGCATGGGAAGCAATTTTTTTTCAGAACTCAGAATAAGTAAAATGGGATGCTCACAGGTAGGTGATTTATATGTAGCCATTAAGAGGACACTGTTATGCAAAACTCCCAGGTTAATATCATGAATGCTTTGTACCTCTCATGTGCAACACAGGGCTATATTTAGCTACTGTGAAGTCTACATCCTCAGATTTTAGGCCTAGTGTTGAATTGAGCATAAGAAATGCATTTTCCTGTATCCAAGTTAAACCTGAACTCTGAGCTCAGGCTGGAGCCAAAGGATGTTGTAGAATGCTCCCACGGTTCCATGCAAACCGAAGAGTAATACTTCTCTCTAGAAATTTGTAATGCCAGCAGCATCAATCCACCCTTAAAGTGACTGTGAGGTAACGTCATTCCACTCAGAAAGATGGAGAACTTGTGAGATTGGTCACCAAAAAGCTCTGAGGAAACACTAGAGCAGGGGCACAATTGAGAAGTCCTTAGTTCCCGATGTGATACACTGACTACTGTGAAACCTGAGAGTGATGCTGTACAAATCCTAATGTCCATAAGGGCCATATGAAAGGATTCTCCATCAGGTCCTAGAGGGCACTTCTGCAGCCTCACCACCCTGCAGCTGAGGGGGGCAGGCTGGAATTCCCCCCATGAAACCCCAGGGAGTCACCTTTCACATAAGTGATCTGTCAGGCACTCCATACTCACAGTATCTACAGCGTTTATATTAACATTCTTTTTAAACAGCTTTTCCATGGTATCCAAATTGTTCATTTTAGCAGCATATTGGAATTCTCTCTCATCTGGCAGTACTGTGGGAAAACATGATAACAAAAGCATATTATTAAAAAAGTAGCCATAGCCAATGTAAGGGATGGTGATACTGTTTATACTTTATGTTATTTGTACTGATTTAATGTTACGAGAATCACTTGGGTCTCATAATCAAAGCATTTAATTACTATATTTTTCTCCTTTAGAGACATCTGGCTGATATTTCTAGTTTCAACTTTTAAGTGCAACTAAAGGGAGACTTTTGACAACATGGATAAGCAGAATTTGCGCTCACAGGAACAGTTTATTTATGAAACTCTTATTATATAACTGCATCCCAAATTACTGCATAAACATAGCAGTGAATGCTAGAAACTGTAGTATTTATTTCCTATTCTTTAAGAAATTGTTTTGTTTTAAAACACACCACCAAAACACAAAATATGTAAAGCAGTAACCAAACAGTGTGACCCAACTGGAAAAACAAACCAAAATAAACAAACCCCACTTTTAAATCGAGACCTTTCTTTAATGTCTCAATCCAAAAATTAGCATATGTTTGGTGAGCTAAAGTAGTTGCAAGGCGTATTCAGTAACTCTGAAAAGTAAAATTCCAGTGTCTGATAACTAGTTTAGCTGGAGGTCAGAATATTTTTCATATTTCTACTGTAACATTTAATTAATCACTTAGAAGAAAATCGTGTAGCAGTTATACCAGTTGCAGAAATGTGAGTAGATACTTTTAATCCAATGGCATGTCACACTTAAAATATAATTAGTTAGATGACTTCTGTCTAGAATATTTTGGGCTGAAGGCCACTTGTCCAATGATATCACTGAGGAGGCACCACTCTGTTGGATCAGGAACTACAGGAATTATCTACTCCTTAGAGCCCTTTCAGTTCATCCTACTGCATTATGTTTAAGTTCATTAATGCCTAATAAGGACACAGCTTGAGGCAGTATGACTGCACAGCATACTAAGGAAAATCAGGATGGCATCCATTTAATTGAATTTTATGTGTTACCCGTGGCTATAATCTCAGGGAGAATAATCAATTTTTACTGTACAAAATTTTTACTGTACAAAATGAATCAGAAATTAAACTGGACACTTGCAAGGGTGTTTCCAGTTTTCCTATGAAATTATCCCAGTGACCCAAATAAATGAATCGCCCTTCCAGACTCCTCTGGGAATCACAGCATATGTGTTATTTGTATGACAACATGCAGGCACAAGGAAGAAAAAAAAAAAAGAAAAAAAGCATTTGAAAATAAAAATGCACTCCTGGCATCTGTGACAAGGAGCATGGCTGACAGCAAAATCATCATTATGAACAGTGATCTTTAAAGAATAAATGCCTCAGTCTCAGTTTTCATAGTCATTACCCTAGGAAGTATCCAACAGAGCTTTCTATTAACTTGATTTCAAACTCAGGTAAGGCAATGATCAAAGGATACCTTGCTCAAGGCAAATTTATGGCAAATGTGGGGAAAAAAAACACAGCACAGCACAAATTAGCTGCAATTAATTACGATTAAGCCACATTCATTCCTGCTGACTGCTGTATCTTACATGAGATAGCTCTTAAAGAAACATGCATCTCAGGACAACCAGGAACAACTCCAAGACTTTACTCACACTGCCTTCAAAAGCAAGACAAAACTACGTTTCTTTATTGTATATGCATCAGCAAAGACAGTTTTGTAGTTCTAACAAAAAATACAGTGTGTTCTTTTCTCTCCTGTCCAGAAGCCATGAATTGGCCATGTGCTGCTAGAAAGACCTTTTGCTTTTGCATTACATTTCCTAATAATTACATTACATTTCCTATTACATTTCCTAATTTGCATTACATTTCCTAATAATCTCTCTCTCTTCACACCTCTTAGTGATTCAGGAGTTAAGAACCATGACAATGTTCTGTCATGGTTCTTAACTGCCTGTCTGCACACCATGACTCTGATTTGTTGCCCAAACTTCTGCTGCTTTTGCGAAATATTTTATTTTTCATGGATGAAATTACAGGAGTAGAGAGCTGTCAGACTACAGCTTTGTGGAAGCCTTCTATCCAAGCAGAGGCCTCCAGGATTTAGCACTTCTCCTTACTCTATTTTCAAGTAACAGGAGCAACCAATTATTTACATGTGACTGCCAGGTTTTTTAGAGAATATTTTCTTTGGCACCATACAAAATGTCTGGCTTATATAATAACTATATATTTATATTATAAAAATGAAATAGTTCTATTCAGTTTTTCTTTTGAGCTAATTAAAATTAGTGTTTTGATTTCCTCTCCTGATACAGTTGGTCTCCTTCATAGAGAGCCCTGCTAGCAGTACATTGAACATTCCAAGATTTTTTGTCCCTTGGAAGAGCAATGAAGTAATTAAAAGTGCAGAAAAGTAAATTGCTTTGTTGACCACAAAACAAAAAGTGAGGTAGGTACCTTCAGTCTTTTTTTTCCCTCTTATTTATGTCTGACTTTCAAGGCCTCATTCTTTCTTTCAGGAACATCACAAATAAGGATGATTTCCAATGAATTAAAAAAATGCAGCTGAGTTTTCAGAACTTACAGGACAGTGAAAATCCCTGCATGTGTGTACCCCTACCTCTGTGGTCTGGTTTTAACACCCTGTTGTGGTCTCCACAAGATGAAATCCACAACTATCTTAAAAAATGCATGGGGAAACAACTCCAGAATTTCAATTGGCTGAAGAGGCCCATGGAGGTAAAATAAAAATCAACAATATTGGGATTCAAATGGCAATAAAAATACTTCCACCTATTGTTTCTAAAAATTAAATCATATATTTAAGGATCTGGCAACATTTGCCAAGTTTTCCCTGTGTTTTCTTTTTTGTTGGAAGTAAAATTACTACAGCAGTGTAGGGACCTTGTTAAGTCACTGGGATTACTTTCTAAAATAGTGATTTTCCATTTCAAAGAAGTAATGGGGAAAACTACTTATTGAGTCCAGTGGTGATGTTTCATTAGTTATTTTCTTTTTCTGCCCTTTTTGCCAGCCTGGAAGCAAGAACCACAGCCCAAGATAGCGGCTCCTGGCTGTCACACTGTGATGGCAGGACTGGGGTGAAGCAGGGTTTAGCAACCACCCCTTAGTTTCCACAGGACACCAGTTTTCACTAACTGCAGTTCACCCCAGAGCAGTCTGTTCTTTCATAGACTGGTTTGCAGGTTGAAGGCTGGAGACCCCATTACTGAGTTGTGTTTCTGAATGCAAGATCCTTTGATTTCTGTGTGCCTCCCAAAGTGGGGGCCCAGATAGGCTGTGAAACTGGTGGCAGACGGTCAGCTCCAGGGATGTGACTAACATCAGCGAACCCTCTCAGAGTAGGTCAAAGGGGAAGTCAAAGCAGGGCAGTGGGCAATTTGCAGGACTGGCCCCTGGGAACACCACCATGCCAAAGCCCAGCTCCCAATCCCACATCCACACATCTGCTGCTCCCAACCCCCAGCGCTCCGGTCAAGGCAGAGAGCAGGTTTGGGTGGGTCCCAGCAGCCCTAACGGGGCCTGGCACGCTTCCTGCAGGGAAGGCACTCCCGTGTCTGTGCCCCGGGACTGCGCTGCCCGCCCGGACCGCGCTGTGCCCCGGGCGGCCTCGCCTCCATCCCCCGCGGACTCACGGCCCCCGTGGCTCACTGCCGCGGCTCCCTGCGCGGCATCCTCCCCGGCGCGGAGCAGGCGGCTCAGGCCCTTCATTGCTGCCCGGTGCTCCTCTTCCCCCTCAGCCGAGGGAAAGGGCCGCAGGCCGGCGTGCCGAGGGAGGTGTCCCGGCCCGACAAACCGGTTCCCAGGACGCCAGCACACGCAGCCGGGCCAAACACACCCCTGCGGGCACACCAGCACAGCACCCCACTGGTGCCCGGACACCACCGCGGAAAGGGGCAGAGCTGTGGAGCAGCTTTAAGAGTTTGTTCTAAGAGAAACCAAGCGCTGAATACACTGCATTTCTTGACAGTGGCTAGGCACTGAATGGGATCAGCCTTGCCCCATCCAATCCCTCCAGGTGTTCCCTGGTGGCTAGTCTTATTCGCCAGGAACAATGACACCCTTAAGCGCACACATGGGACAAAAGGCAGTCCCGCTGCACCAGACAACTTTTGAAAACCCATGCTGTAAGCACATGTGTTCAGACACACAGAGGTATCACAGCCTGCATGGGATGCCTGGAGCCAGGTGCATGTATAACTACTTGGTAGTCATGGAGCTCTCTATACAGGTTGAAGACCATTTTGGGGAGTTATTCCCATCATTGTCCATCAAGGTTCACTAGACAGGAGAGAGTGATGATCATCCCGGTACTCCTGCATGCCTCACACAGCCTTAGAGAGACTGAGGGGCTTCTGACATAAATTTGTGCATAACTATGTACATGTGGTAGCAGTATCGATCCAATCACAAGATCCTCCAATTTCAGGTAGAAAATGTTAACTCTTGCCTTTGTCAAAATCAAAACACACATCCTCAAAGGTGCAGGTTTTGTGAACTGACATACTGAGATCCATCTAACCTACCTATTTATCAGCTTATCTTGAAGTCCACTATGACTCTGGTCTACTTAAGCCAGAATTGGTATTTCCTTTCACATAGACGATGATTTTTTCCACAACAAGGCATAATTTTTTTTTAAAGTGACTACTTTGAATTTTACTTTAAAAACAGCCTTTGATATTGCTACTTCAAAATATAGGAAAAATAGTTCCAAGAAAGCAGAACCACCAGTATTCAGCCTCACACAATTGTAGACACACTTCAGTTTTCACTGTAATTTTTTCTTAAATTAAATTACACAATCATATTAATTTCCAAGATAAATAACACCATATCAGTCCACAGTAAAATTAATCTAAAAGACTCAAGAGTCTGTAAATTTAACAAATTTGGATACAAAAACTATTTGCTCAGATTCTGCTTACCATAGATAAAGAGATTTCACAGTTCTTATCCCCTTTAAACATTTTTGGTAAAGACAGGCAGTGATGTATAAGAATCTTTATAATTGATACACTTCAGTGTGGTAAGACAATTTCACCCACTGTACTTCCAGCAGGTGAATGTAACTCAGCTGAAAGAAAAACAAGGCTGTGAAAATAAGCTCGGTGAGAAGAACAGGCAATTGATTTAGCCATAACTGAATCATGGAGGTTTCACTTTTACTCGCTTCCCACAAGTCAAATATTCCAGCAAATTTTTAAAAGGAAGAAAGGTAGGTTTCTGTAAGTTTCTGTAAGTTTCTGTAAGTATGACTTACTCACAGACTGTTTGCAGTGTTAATGCTCCTTTTCAAAATGAGTGAACACAGACAACTGTGCAGTGATCAGGTTTGCCTACAAAGCTGGCACCAAAGGAAGGACAGATCTGCAGTTTCATATAGAGCATCGGTTACAGCACAATCATCATTTTCAGTCATGAAACACCAGCTGCTAATTTCCAGTTCTAATTACTAATACACAATACTATCTCACAGTGTATCCTGTGCTTAAATGTTACACGTAGGAAGTTTAGCACATTCTCTAACCATCTCCTATAATCTTGACCCTTTCAAATGGCCCCGATAAACTGCAGACAGAATGACACAGAAACTTAGATGAAGAATCAAAACGAAGTGCAGAGCAAGGAAGTACTGTAACATATTCCTTACTTGCCTTCACAGAGCTCTCACTCTGACAGGAAACCTGAGCACTTTCTTTAATACCTAAGGTAACAGTAGTAATACACACAGAAATGAGTAGAGCCAATATAAAAGTAAACTGTAAGGTAAGACCCAATCATGTCAAATGTGTAGTCTAAATTCCTTTCTTCAGAACTGGCAGAGGGAATAACATTAAGATCACAAAATTGTTATCCTTTTTCTCTATTACTTATAACTAAAAAAGAATTGAAGATAAAGTACTTACATGTATACCTTAAATAAAGAGATACACTACACAAGAAGTTGTATCTGCTGCTAACTAGATTATTCACCTGGTTCAGAACTATGGATATAGTGAGAGTGAATGGCTAACATACAGGAAATCATTTACAATTAAGTTAAAGACAGCTACAAAAACCTGTCAGATATTAATAAAAACAGATTTTAATTGAAGATCAATTGAATAACACACAGAGTCACTGAGGAAAAGGCAAAACAAAAACATTGCTTATACAGTCTTCTCCACAAGAAACCAGAAGAAAAATTGTATCACAGAAATTGCTGACAATGCTTAATCATGAACTGAAGGTCTTCTTCAGATAAAACCAATAATAAATATGGTACAAAAAAAACTCTAAGAAGGGGAAAAAATGACAGATAAATGAGTAAACACACACAATTTTGTATTGGGTTTGCATGGCCAAACTTTGATAGCAGGGAGGCTACAGGAGTGGCTTCTGTGAGAAGCTGCCAGAAGCTTCTCCCATGTCCAGCAAAGCCAGCTCTAGATGGACCTGCTGCTGGCCAAGACTAAGCCTAGCAGAAATGGTGGTAAGGTCTCTCTGATAAAAGATTTGAGAAGACAAAAGGTAATTGCACAGTTGTAATTGTGACCACAGAAGAACGGAGTGAGAATACGTGAGGGGAACAGCTCTGGACAAGGTCAGTGAGGCAGCGGCAGGGAGGAAGCTGGGATTCTCCTGCAGCCCATGGTGCAGCCCATGGTGAGACAGGAGCTGTGGCCCTGCAGCTCATGGAGGTCAGGGATGTGCTGGGATCCACGTACAGCCCATGGAGGAGACCCACGCTGGAGCAGGTGGATGTCTGAGGGAAGGCTGTGACCTCTTGGGAAGCCCACACTGGAGCAGGGACCTGCAGAACCATGGAGAGAGGAGCCCACCCTGGAGCAGCCTGTCCTTGGAGGACAGCGCCCCATGGAAGAGTGACCCAGACTGCAGCAGCTCACAGAGAGCTGCTGCCCATGGGATGGACTCATGAAGAACAATCTCCCAAGGGAGGGACACCATCTGTTGGAGCAGGGGAAAGATTCCCCTCTGTGAGCAGGAACAACATGTGAGGAACTGACCACTCCCTGGATCTGTGTGCCCGTGCAGGAGGAGGTAGAGGTGGGAAGGAGAGAGGGATGTGGGAAAGGTGTTTTAAGGTCTTATTTTACTTCTCATCCTGCTTTTAATTTTTTGTTTTTAGTGATAAATTCAATTAGTATCTCTAATTATAGCCTGCTTAGCCCATGAAGGTATTTGATGAGTGATCTCTCCCAGTCCTTATCTCAACCCATGAACCCCTCACTATATTTTCTCTCCCCTGTCCAGCTGCAGAGGTGAGTGAGAGAGCAGCTTTGGTGGCTGCCTGGCATCCAGTCAGGGTCAGCCCACTATGGAATTGTAATAAATAATTTACAATCATACTATGAGTTTTATTTTCACATTAATGCTGACACATCCACAACATTTTCATGACACTAGGGTAACTCTGTGACACTTCCTTTTTAAACAGATGGCAAGACAACTTTTGAGGCTAAGCCAACTAATTTTTTTCAAGTACTTAAGAGTAGGTTACTTTTTGCTATATGCTTATGTAAAAATAGACGTTCTAAAGATATACACACCATGACAAGATCATTGTTAGATTTTACACTTTATTGAATCAGAGATACAAACAAAAAAAAAGGATAGGCGTTCATTTTCTAAACAACAGTGGCAGTCTTATGTTCTCTCAGTTGCTTTTATGTCTTTCCAACCAGAAGTTCCCATGTCTGTCAACAGAAAAGCTCATGCTGAGTGCTCCCCGACCTGGTTTAGCAAAGTTGACTGAATCAATTTACAGTCTGAACTAGTCCAGCTGATTTGGTCCAAAGCAGGTAAGGGAGCACTGACACGAATTCCTGTGACAGAGCTGTGAGTACAGTGGCATCTGACAAACAGATAAGCAGGTAGAGATGGTGTAATCATTCCAGCCATTCTGGAAACAGGAAAGCATTTTCTGAACTGATCTTGGGCATTTAAGACATACCATATATACATTCGTTGGCTCAAAATGCAAGCAAATCCCCATACAGTTGGACAACAAAATAGATGCTTCTACAGCAGTCACTTCTTTAAAAGACTTTGCAGTTAAAAAGCAATTTATATTTAATACAGGGTTTGGCACTGTTTATATAACTACTAAGAAATATGGTCTTATAATAAATTATTTGTATAATAAATATTTAATTATAATAAAATGCCTTTAAACAATTTGGTGTGAACAGAAAAAATCTAAACAGAGCATTTTAAATATTTGCACTTAACTCCCTCTTTCCAGGTATGCACTCACAGAATACACTTTATTCAGAAATACAAAATAATTTTAAAAAGAACAATAACTAAAAATTAAGAAGGTTCATTATCTTGTATTTGCACATAATTCATTATTATTGCACCATGAAACATTTTATGTAGCATAAATTTAGTGCTACTCACTGTAACAATTTCAAACTGTAAAGAAATTTTCAGTCTCTTTGGAAAGGCCGAAGATCAAGCAGCATTTGTCTGAGTATCCTGGAGGAATCCTTCTCCCAATCAACAGATTTTTTAACATTTTCTGAAATAAGTGAAGTTGTGTATCTCACCACAGCAAATCCTCCAGATCTGGTCAATCAACTCTTACTGAAGTAATTTTCAGTAACAACACTAAAAGCTTGATAGTGCTCTAAGTTCTTGTCCTTATCCTGTGTAACTGTGAGACTAATACATTTTTGTGTCCACTACAGACATTTGTTAGATGAAACTAAGCAACTCAACTCTGCTTTGCTATCACACAGTTAATCTCATAATTTTATTTTTACAATAAAATCAACAGAGAAGGCAGAAGTTCAGGTGTGGGAAGAGGGCCTTCAGCAAGTACAGTGGTGCACGCTACCTAATGATTCCTGTGCTCTAGGGAGCTAGATAAAAGTGCTAGCAAATTCTGATTCTTGGAAACAAGTGGGGAAAAAAAGAAAAAAGAAGAGGAAGAGGACCCTTCATTTTACCTCTTCTTCTATCTCAGACATCCTGTTCTTGTTACACAGATATGTAATGGTTCCAAAACGACAGGCACCTGAATCCAGCCTACTGCCAATACTAAATTAACTTGCAGTCATAAAGCTCTGTGAAATGCTTCATATGTTGCTACACAGTCATTTAAAAAACATTTCGATTGTATGTTTGGAATTGCTTGACTTGGCCTTTTTTGATACTGACTGTGAAGCTGTTACTCCAGACCTAAGGTTAAACAAAGGAGAAAAAAACAAATAAAAGGTTAAAATACGCAAGGCATACCAACACAAGTTTTGCAACACTGAATATTTTTCTAGACTTCATTATCTTAAAACAAGTTGTGTACTCAAACCCCCAGAAAATACTTACCTTTTTGTTCCTTGTGATGGATTTGTGTATTGTTGTCCTTTGCTTAAACCTCCTTAAAAGTAATTTAAAACAACCAATATTAATTACTTCAATAAAAAATGAACGCTTCAGAAATTATATATCTTATATATATATATATACATGGAAGAACTTTTTAAAAATTTGATCTGTCTCAAGAAGCAGATATTTTATTATCTGCAGCTTGAGTACTGTAGTTTATATCATTTTTAAAAGAGAAAATCACAAAGCCTTTAGGTTATTGAATTATAAGGGATTACTTGGAACTTTGCAACAGTTTTCAGAAATATTTCAGCATAACATAGTTGATTTTCAAAGTGGTAGTTGAAAATTATGTTTTTAATTTTTTTATCCTGCAGGGGGCAAAAAAGAAACTTCACCTAATGTAAGTCTTCAATTTAAATTAAAGCCTGTTTGCACATGCAATAGCAATATCCCTTTGAAAATTTTCTTGTAATACATTCTTGTTTTAAGCCTTAATTGTATTCTGAAAATTCTAACACACTACCACTTTAATTTCCTTTTATAAAGTTCCCAAAATAGATGAGGGACTACTTTAGGCAGCTACTTTACTACCTGCACACAAACTCTTTGTCAAAAAGAGAAACTACTTCAGAAAGCATGAGTGATACTGCTGTGGCATGTTACAGGTGCAGTTATGTGACATATTTTATTAGGTATAAAACAGACTTGGAAGTTTCTTTCTTTAAGCTCTAGTTCTCATCTCCCTGTTTTTGCCAGCACATGACATAATGGAGCTTTCTATTAACTGAATCTGAAACAATCCAGGTTGAAGATATTTTCATTGATCTTCACTTTAACCTCAGTGAGTGGCCTTACAAACATATTTCTGAATATGGATGTGTGTGACTAACATTCCATTTCCAGAAATGAGCAGTAATTCCTATGTCACATCTGTGGCAAATGACAGGGCACTGACAAACTAACATCACATTCAGAAATCCAGTTTGTCATGAAAATCAATTTGATATTTTTTTTAAATAAAAATGTTCACTCCTATATAGGCCTTACTTAAATGAGCTTGTTGAGAAAAAATTTCAAAGTCCCAAAAAGTTCAAAGTACACCACTGCCAAAGTATCTTAATTACAAAAGCAGACAATTTGAATAATCAAATATAAACTAATGCATATACTCACCAGAGAAAACTCGGTTTGAGTTTTCCACATTATAAATCTTAGTAGGAAAATCCTCTTTTTCTGCCAGCTCCTGGATAAGGCCTTTATTTAAGCAGACATCCACATGTCTGTTAAATGACACCAGATTGGTGGTTTTCTGTTCTGAATTACAAACTGGGCAAACAAGAACACTGTCTTCTTTGGCTTCAAAAAAACAGGATGAACTAGTTCCTTCTGTGTGTTCAGTCTTGTCAAAACCATCTTCATTGTCTTCTGATATTCTTTTGGGGAAGAGACACTGTTTCATGCACATGTTCCTAGCAATGTCACTGAGATTGCCAGGCTGTCGTTCTCTGGGAGATTTATCAGGTATTATCTGACCAAATTTTTCCGTGCTGTTGTTAGCAGAGCTGTCAGATATGATTGCAGACTGGTCTGTTCCTGCTAATTGATGTGTTTTATTTTTTTGACATTTATCAACATACTCATTTTTAAATTGTGGAGGAAAGCTGGGTGTATTTTCTCTTGAACTGTCATTCTTGGATATTTCCACAGTATCTTTAAGACACATCCCACTGAGGCACTCATCAATGTGTCTATTAAGTTCTTCCAAGCTATTGCTGCTTTGCTTCTCAAAGCAAACAGGACAGGTGAAGACCGTACAAACACTAGAATTCTGTAAATCTGTGACTTTCTTTGTTTCTTCCACAAAATTTGCTGATGATTTATCATCAGGAATGAGCTGCTTGCCTTTGCTTTTATTTGGAGAAATATTCCCACTGTTTAATTGTCTTGCTGCTCGTTTTTGATCAAAAAAACTCCCTCTATGAGGTGCTTCCAAATTTTTTGTGAAATACTCTTGGTTGGACTTCTCTGAAGTCTGAAGCCTAAGAAAACCAATTTCTTTTCCTGATTTTAAGAAACTTGTAATACTTTTCTGCTGGTATTTCTTTTCTTCTTCAGTTAGAAACCCTGATACTCGTACACCTAATGATGAAAAACAAACTTATAATAACAATTTTATGAAAGCTTGATACTAACCCCTAATTAACACCTTTTGAAGTATACATTCACTCAATAAAGGCACAATTTATCTCTAAAAAGATGCTAGATTACCTCCAAATGCATTGCAATGTCAATACAACTTTATCAGACACAAGCACTTGGCGAACCATATTATTAATTTTAATACCCTGAAGTTTTAACTGATTGCATTATAACACAAAGCTATAAATACAGTTATATAGAATTCAGTCTGAAAGGTTTGCATGAACTTTACCCATCAAAATATATTTTCCTTCAGCACTTTCAATTATCTTAGACAAGTAAATTTTATATATCACTAAAGGTTTCAAGCAGAATGTATAAGCACCTGAAACACATCTTAGGGTCAAAACACAGAGTTTACTGCTGTCAGAAATGTTCACATCTCCTGCAGAACACTGTGCTTTCAGATCAGTAAGCACTTCTGCTGTTGTGGTGCAAAGCAGATTAAAAAGCTCTTTTAAAGCAGCAAAATTAAGTGCTGGTGTGAATCAAGATTCTACTGCCATGATGATGTGCTTGTTGTTGCACAAAAAAAAGTACAATCTCAATTAGTAAAACTTCCTAGGTCACCATTGAGCACTCATTAGTAAAACTTCCTAAGCTACTCATTCAGCACAGATCTGTTTCACTTTGCGAAAACTACCAGGGTAATAGAAAAAGGATAAATGCTTTTATACCAGTTGATGTGTTATTTCAAAATACTTAAAGATTTCCTAACTCTGAAAAGGAAGAATGATTAAGAAATATCTTACCCATAAGTCTTATCCTTAGAGGGTGAGGAGCAACACTATCAATTTCTGTTCCTAACAAATCTTTAGCAACAGTAAATATTTCCTCCTCAGTAGAAACAGAGGACAGCACAGTTGAAGCTCTTGTTTTAACTTCAAAGTTCACATTCTTAAGCTTCAATGTAACAGTTTTACCCTAGGGAAAAAAAAAACAATTTAAAAAAAGGTTTAAAATGGGTGCCATATTTGGCACAGAAACAATTATTATGTAGCATCTATATAAGAGGCCTTAAGTCATAGCCAAGACTCCGTGCTTATCTATGCACGGCAAGGGGAATTCCCAAGAATTTGTCTGCAAGGTTCTGTACTTCCCCTAAATTCCTGCCAAAAGTCAAATTCTCTGAACTGGGTCATTTGACTGCAGTTCTCAGCAGACCATCTGCCTTCAGTTCACATTCAACTAAGTTCGTATTTTGGCTACAGGCACAAGTTCTACCCCACCTAAAAAAATGTATTTCCTCATCTGAAATTTTCGGTGCCACATATCCTATCTATTAAGAACACAAAAGGGATATCCCATCACAGATTCATAGAAAACTTACTTCCTCCTGCATAGTGCTATCACCGCCACACACAGTATTTGTTTTTGGCACTGATACTTCCCTGGCAGATCTCCCAAACCATTTGTGTGATTTATCATGTCCATCCAAATGTAAATAAATAGCACTCTCTTTGTTCTGGTGCTTTTGTAAGCTTCTCCCTTTGTCCTCTTTAGCTCATCATCTCCCTTCCAACCTGCCACCTTTTGAGACAATCTTTATGGCTGAGGAAGATAAAACAACAAATTTTTCTAGGTCTTGAATGTTATTCCATGCTTTACCATAAGACCTTCAAAGAAAATATGAATTGTTCTTTCCAACTAATAAACAGGCATCTGGGGAGAAGGAATAAAGGGACTGTTGCTACTATTAATACCACTGAAAGGTGTGAATAACTTGTCAGCAGGTTTGGCACACATCAAGTTCTTAAACCACAAAACTGGCTGGCTCCTGTATGCATACAGGAGAGAAACAGTGTTTTAAATACATCAGTATTACACGATTGACCAAAGCACGGTTTTCAGACAACCAGCTCTATTATTCCCTTACAAACATTGATTTTAGCATAAAATGTTTATAGACCAAATAACTCAATTAGTTTTTCATGTTTCAAAACTCTATTTAATTTCTACCCCACACGTATTGCTAGATAGTCACCCACACACCAGCAAAATGCTGCCTAAGTCATTCTAAACATCTGCAAGTTAAAGAGTGCAGACTTCTGGAGATAGATTGCATGGAATGATGCTGCTGAAAGCATTTACACTAGAGCTGCATAGAATTGTTGGAGTGCAAAGTGACTTTTTGGAAGTAAGCTGAATAATATAAATACCTTAAGTCCCTCTTTCTGTAACTCTTGAGCAAGGTCTCTGCAGAGCTCTCGACACAAACTGTACTGGTCTTCTGCTGTGTTTATTTCACTGAATGTTCTAAGACAAAAATATGATCTTTTTCAATATGAATCCTATAGTATGTTCAGTGTCTACAATTTAAAAGTGTTTTTTATACAGTTAAACAATACCATAATCAGAAGAATGTTGTTTAGGTTCAAATTCTTACTTCAAGAAACAATGATTATTAATAGGAATATTTTGTTTGCAAAATGTTCAAAAGGCCCTTCAAATAATGAAATAATTTGGATTTCAATTTTTCATGCACTGTTTGAGAATGATTCGGATTTAATGTCGTTAATGGTTAAGTATTTGCAAGGCAGAATACTAAGAGTAAGTGAGTTCATAGAGTCAGCCAAGTTACTTGTATTTAATCTCCTTTGTACACACTGTATAACACCAGAAGAAAGCCAGGAGCTGGAAGTCAACATCAGAGCCAAGTATCAGAAATAAATAATGCAGATGCTAAGAAAAAGATGCCAACTAGGATAATTATGTCTAGCCTCAGAGGAGGAAAAGCTATCTTCCTGCCAAAAACATGGCCAACTGCCTTTGCTAGAGCTTCTTAGGAGGGAAATTACAGTGTTATTTTTTTGTTGTACATTTCCTTTTCAGTAATAACATTGCAGGAAAAGCGACCTACAGTTAGTCAAGGTTTTAAGAGACATGGAAAGCAAAATTTACAGACAGCATGTGCTTTGGAAAAGTCTCACAGATACATTGTTTCATGTTAAGCTTTATATTTACAAATATAAGGTCAATAAAATTACAATGGATTTCACATCTCCTAAGTTATAGTCAGGTTTAGCTGATTGTACTGAAAAGACATCCTCTATTATGAATCACATTCCCCTAAGAATGTTTGCATGCTGCCAAACTAACCAGATGAGCATTTCATTGTAGGTCCCATACTGCTATCCAAGGAGTAAATCAAGCTATTCAGACAATACTGCAGTGATTGAGAAGTTGTAAAATTCCAAGGCTTGGAAACGACAGGATAGAGAGAATGCTATTTCAGGGTTGTCTCTTCCCCCATCTAAACTAGTTCCATGATCTCAGAAGTCTGTAGACATTTCTGGTCTAAAACTGTTCCCTTTGAGGAAAAAAAGAAAGGAAAAAAGCAACACAGAAAAGTACTATAAAGATGCCTAAAATATCTGTGTGATTGCAAGGCAGCACAAGACTAAACCCATAAATTTTTCAGCTGTGATGGTACCAAAATCGTATTGGGCTTACTTAAGCTGCTCACAGCTACTGAGTCACAAAATAACAGGACTAAGCATCTTTCCTTACCACCTTTTCTAAGAAAAGATGGTAAGATGATGACAGGGATAATCATTACAGTGCTTTACAGATTCTCCTAGCAGAACTAATTTTTTAAAAATTACTACATTTTAAGGAGCTTTACACTAGTAAAAACTTTGTTTTTAGTTAGGAAATACATGGGACTGCAGGATACTACATGGATATTGACATTAGGATTAAACAGATTAAAAAAAAATCAAGCTCCTATATATTTCCACCTTATGGCTTAAAGATCACTTTGATGCATTAAAGGCCCTAGCAGAACTGGATGATAAGAGAACACAAACTGACAGAAATACCTCCATGGAGTCCTGGAGCCAAGGACAAAAAATAATGCAACCTTGAACCTGATTTAGTGAGCTTGTTGTATATGTGGGTTTTTAAATAAATACACAATGAAATTATATGACTAATAAAAGTATACATTACTTGGTATTTAGTGCTTCCAATGGTTAATGTATTTTTTTCAATATTAAAGAAGCATACCTTTCAGTGCTCATACTTTTTCTTTCTCCATCCCTTTAAAGAGAAAAAAAAGTTATACTTTCTTGATATAGAGATGTTATCTTTTCAATAAGCTCAGAGTCAACCAATCATCTCAAATAACTAACAGCAGTCTACCCTATAAAGTCTGGATATTACCTTTTTCTACAAATCTTGTACACAAAGTTTAAGCAAGTTCAAAAAGGAGAATTAAAAAAAATACTGTAGATTAAGTAAAGACAGATCAGTCATAGATGTCTTTTTTTAAAGAAAGAAAAGTTTAAAAAAACAACCAAACAAAAAATTCCCTAAAAACTCACCTCTTATATCATTTAAAAAGAAATTATCTCACTTAAAAAGAAAAACTACAAATCCTATGCTGCCTCAGCTATAACTGAAGCACCGTTATTAGAATCCTGTACATACATGTATATTTAAATATTTCCTTTATCTGAGGAGCTGAGGAAATAGTTTGCTTTCAGTATAAATGATTGTTCAGCTTAAAGGTGATGTGTTAAAACTTCTTTTGTTTGTTGCTTTCTTTCTTTTCAGTGTTGAGTATCCTTTAACAACTCTTCTGCATATAAGGAGATCCCACAGAGCAATTTCATTTTAGGTCATTCTTCTGTTTGAAGGTATTGGAAATAAATTTGGTATGGCCAGATTTTCTTAAAAGAAGGTAGTCAGACACAAAAACTATAACATGAACTATTTACTGAAGACCCAGGTGTTAATATATATTAAGTGCTTGTTTTGTCTACACTAAAACCACTGAAATCAAGTTGGTACTGACCAAAAAAAAAAAATAAATTCTTAGACATCAAAACCATTAAAACCCCTGACCTTTGAAATTCTCCCTTTTTTTTTTTCAAAATGCACTGGGAGATATCCCAGGCTGTAAAACACCTAACTAGGGTGAATAAAAAGAAAGACTGCACCAATTATTAAAAGACTATCTAAGATCTATTTATATATTAATAGAAAACAAAATTTTGAAAACTGTGTTTTATCTTTTATCAAGTCACCTTCACCAAGTCAGTCTTACTGCATATTTTTTAAATTTTTTTTTTTTTTACTCTGAATAGAAAAAAAACCCACAAAAATTTGTTCTAGCACATTATTGGGCTTCAAACTGCTACCTACATATATTATTTTGCAATTAAAAGGGAAAAAGGCAAGATTATTGTCAGGGAAGTTACAGATATAATATACAATAGGTCTTTCAGATGTGCATAAGACACTCTGGAACGTCTAATAAAATCAAACCATTGTCGAGCTATTTTGAAATAAAATTTCAGTCCTTTAGAAAGAAGTATTTTTAAAAAAGGACTCAATACTTAATTAAGGCTCTTAGCTACACAAACAGTAAAATGTTATGTTTTGGGTTTTTTTTAAAGGACATGTTTGTCTTCAGGACAGGCTTAGAAAAGACAAGTATTGTTGAAAAGATAAATGCACTACTAAGACTGACTTCTCCCATCCTAAAATGGAGGCTAGAAGCCATTAAAGTACACTGAACCTTAAAAGAACATATATTAAGAAGGATATAATAATTTTCAGTTCTATTCCACCAAATTCACAAATACATAATCCTGATAAGAGACACAGAAACTTCCCTGACAATTTACCATCAGAGAAGATCAAATACATTTGTGATTTTCATTATATTTCCAATAATCATCAACACCAATGAATGTGTATTGTTTTTGAAGGAAAGGGAGTGTACAACTCCACTTTGGACACCTCAGTTATGTTCAGCTATTTCAAAAATTACAAGGTTATCCTACCTTGACTTCTTGACACACACTTACATACAAATTCCCTGACAAGACTTTTTGGATTTCATATTTAGACAGGTCTGTATAACCTTTATTTTTTCATGTCTGGCTATTGCATCATAGACATAAGTATAACAATAATAGGCATCAGACATTTTAAAAAGGTATTTTAAACAAACATATTTCCATAATATTTGCCAATTAAATACTATGTTCAGTATGTAACATACACAAAGTGACATTCAGAGAATGTTAACACAGAAAGAAGAAAACCCCATGGCTTACTTTTCCAAATGTGTTGAGCCCAAACCAAGGGAAATATCCAAAAAATTACGCCAAGATACTTCTGAAAAAAGAAGAGAAAGTAACGCCCTCTGCTGGTAAAGTTCTGAGCAAGTCACAATTCCAAGGGCTTTTAACATCTTCTCTGTTACTTTTCCAATGCCTGGCACCTGCAAGAGTAACACGTTATACTGGAAAATTTTCGTTTGTAAATGCATTATCTAGAACAATTTGAATCAAACACAGCATGGAAGATTACCTAGAAAACTCTATCTTTTCAGGAGAAATCTTGCTTCTAGAAGATAAAAACATCACATGACAGAACAATAAACATCACTAGTGTCTCTTACCTTTCTAATGGGCAAATCCTTTAGGAAGTCTAGCACGGCTTGTCTCTCAGGAGAAATTCTGTACTGGCCGTTAGGTTTATTACGATCACTGCACATTTTTGCTAACATTGTATTTGGTGCTATTCCTTAAAAACAAACAAAAACCATGGTAATTTTTAAAAAAAAGTAAGATAAAGTTTAATTTCAATCATCCAATATTTAGAAGCCAAAGAGTAGCCTTTACACTTGGCAAACAGTAAAATAAGGAAAAGAACTATGATTACTGATAACCAGACTTGATACAATTCTGCAAAGAAATTTTGTGACCATCATGAAAGAACACAAACACATGTAATAGATAAAATGTAACTTAAATAAAGTGTACTTCCTATTTTAAGACAGTCAGGGTAACACAACCATCACTAGTAATACAAGAGGGGCAAGTCCTTAAAAGTAACATCAGTTACACAAGTCAACATTTTTATGGTGGTGATCATGGTAAGAAAGAAAATGTTTGCAATGGTAGTTACAATGAACTCTTAGTAAAAAGGAGACCCATCTTCCTTATATTTCAACAAAAATACTTAAATTTATTAATAATAAATAATAATAAATAACAAATAAATAATTCAATAAATTTTATTATTTTGTGGGCTACCACTGGAATGTAGTAATTTCTATATTTATATATATTTTTCACAGACAAGAGGAATCAGGAAGGATGGCTCTTTTCTATCAAAGTGACTGTTTTTACCAATTAACTCTGGAATTTGTTTAGCAAAAGAAAGAATAAATTTGTCCCACAGCCCTACAGGTCTAAATTTTCATTCGCTCACTGATATAATGTATTATTCAAATGGTAGAAATAACTCTATTTATTACTGATTATCAGTATTTTTTCAATTACCCTTCTAATAATTTTTAATTTTTGGCCTTAAGACCCTTGTCTGCACTTACAAAAGCTATCCTGTTTTCTACACACTAACTTATACTTAAGAAGACAAAACTTCAGTAAACAAAACCGTTATTTGGCTATCACTTATGAGATAACATACGTGGGAGGGGGTTTCATCCTGCTTCTTCTCACTAGCTGTTTATTCACCTCTGCTCACATTCCACACTTCCCTAACCTTCTGCAGCTGCTTCATAAAGCTCACCATTGCCTGATGCCTCGCTGACCTGGTTCACAAAGCAGTTTGAGTGGCATCCAAACTAAGTGGCTAGAGACACACATTGGTTTTAGTCAATAAAAATAGCTGAGATTTAAAGGTGGATTGTCTGAAGTCAAGGCATAGAACTTGATTAGTAAACATTAAAAAGTTATTAAAGAGTTCATTAACCTCAGCATATATTTACTTCTCTAGTACTAACATTTTAATGAATTTTGATATTGTTTTAAGCAAGGAACAGCGTGAAGTTAGAAACGCATAACAGACCTGCTACTCAAACTAAAAACAGTTTAGAAATCAGTGACAGATTTCACTAAGACCTGCTGTCTGACAAAAACAGTTTACATGATGTACTAAAATAATCACCCATGCTAAGATTAACTCAAGGGCACTGGTCATTTTTCCTCATTGTTTACTCTTATTTCAAGTAGAAAGAAGCAAAAAGATGATGTAACTGTTTCAATGATTAAAAAAAGAGTTAAAAATAAACAGTAGTGGCTTGGATAGTCATGACATCTCTTGAAATAATTGGAAGTCACACTCTTTGCAGACCTTCAAAGACAGCTTTTTTTTTTTTTTTTTGTAGCAGAAGAATGCTGTGGCAAGGCTAAATTCTTAATTACTGCCTTCTGAGATGAAAGTAGAAGACATTATGGAAATACAAAGTTTAATTATTATTCATATGTGTCTCAATACCTGCACTAGCAGTCAGCTGAGTTTTCTGCTCAATCCTAAAGCGAATTTCCTTCACAACTTCCTCTGCAGAAGTTCCAAAGACAACTGAGTTTTCCACTGATGGACCTCTTTGTTGAAGGTCGTCATCCATCAGAGATGTGTTGTCTTCAAACAGCACAGGTGAAGAAGAGACTTCATCTTCATTAAATTTGGCAGGCATATTCATACCATCTTCATCTAAGTTAGACAGAAACATAAACAATTAATACATCCATACAGACTGATATCCTTCTTCAATAGCTTCAGCGTTCATAACCATTTTTGTTTCTTTCTATTTTTATTTAGAGAAAGCAATTGCATTGTTTTTTGTTTAAAGACTGGAGAGATGTAACTGCTTCATTTTTGCTATGATTTGAGCTTGGCTGAGATTGGAGGAATTGGCTAGTAGGCTGGACATAACTTCCATAAAAGCAAAAGGTTGAATGGCTGGTTGCTGTAGCAAAGCCATCAAGATTTTATCATTATTTTTGTTTTATATCAGATTGAACGCCAGATGCTCTCTTCCACAGCATGTTTTTCAATATTCTCCAAATAAAGTCAGGGTTCTGGAATATCTAGTTCTAGAATGATCAGCCTGGTGAGCTTCCCATTTTCGACTGCAGTCCTAGTAGAACAAGTAATGTCAGCAGCCTTTGTTTGACCCTACAAACATGACTACTAGAGTTTCCTGTTCTAAGCACTTGTTTGTGTTTCAGAGGAACAAAGGTACCAGGCAAGTGTGAAGAAGCACATGACTTACATATCAGTGATACTGATTTTGTAAAGACTTTTGGTGCTTTCTATTTTATTAATGCTCTTCTGTAGTAGTGTATGCTTGGTTATCCTCTTAATAATTGTTAAAAATTTTGCATACAGATAGTATAAATATTCCAGTTTGTGCATCATTCAACTATTTGTATGATTACTTCTTTTCTGTTATTCTCAAGTGGATATACAATAGTGGATGTGGTTCCAACTCAATCTTCCAGAGCCAAGTGAAATCCAGTAATATCTTGAGCATTACAAAAATCCTGCTCCTGCTACTTATTTCCAAAATTATCAAGTTGAATTGTAATGCAGACTTAAATCACACCATTTGGTTTAGAAAACCTAGCACCCCTTTTCAAACATTTTATTCACACGAAAAGAAAACAAATTCTCCAAGTCCAAATCTTTTGCAGTGTACATTTTACTCACAGGTGAGCAGTAGAAAAAGTTAACCTGTAAACTAACTAAATTGGAAGTAGAGAATATATGGGAGGACAAATCATGGAAGGACCTAAGTAGCACTTCCAGTGGGTGCAGCTCATCTGAAGTTTATAAGGACACAACTGGCAACCCCTGGTCCCAACTCCATGTAATGTGGTCAGCACATGTTATGCCATTTCACAAGGCAAGCAGCCACTCTGCTGCCGTGTTCACTCCACTCCTTGCCCACCTGGATGTCCCAACACCCGGCCAGCCCAGGGCTGTGGATGACCCTATTGCAGCCCTGGGAAACTGCAGCGCCCAGAGCAGTGTCTGCCTGCAGCCCCACAGCTGTGTCTGCCTGTAGCCCCATAGCACTGCCTGCAGTCCCAGAGCCCCAGTCTCTCTAACCCCACCTTTCCCGGGTCCTGAGGAGGAACTCAGACCAGAGCTGTCACTCCTCAGTGAGACCTGGGACATGCCAATGGCCAGGGACACTTCTGCCTTCATCTGCGTCCTCTGAAGGTTGAGGGAGTGACTCATGTTCTTTTATATGATTTTTGAGTCTAGATTATGATTGTCATATTGATACAGCAAACTGTGTGCTATCCACTCAGTCGAGGTTGTATTGTATTATAAATTCTTTATTTTGCTACTTATAGATTACACTGTACTGATTCTGCTTGTATAAGCCCTATGCCATTCAAATGATAAATTCTCTACTATTGTAATAATGAAATCCCACTAAGAAAAATAAAGCTTAAATTCTAACTATAATTCATGGTTCTGCCTAAGATCCCTAAAAGAAACACTGTCTCAGTGTCAGGTGACCTCATGAAAAGTGAGCAATTTACTTACCTACTCCTGTAGTGCTTTCTGTATTGAAAAAGAACCTTCTCCTGTCTTCAGGCCAGTTCAGTCTTTCCTCCAAGTGCTCTGTTATGTTCAGGTAGGCTTCATCTAGGCCCATAGGCATAAAATTGGGATCATATTCAGCCAGTATTTCTCTAACCTTGATAAACACAGTGAAAGTTTAAAGCCTTGCGGCTATAAGGGCAGATCTTGACACAAAATTAGAACAAATGTACTCCGAAACTTCTGGATGATCAATAAATATTAAAGATACTTACAGTACAAATTATTTCTGGATATTGTAAAATTACAGTAGTGCTTCTCCAAGTAACAAGGTATTACAAGTAAGTGAGAACCAAACAGATTTTGAGCTATTTATTTAACAGCAAAGGCCACTAAGATAAGTATACAAGGACTTCACAGCCACTAGCTTCACTGATACTACTGTAACCATTTCAATAAAACACTGAGGACCTGGAAACTCAGCAAAGTGGATAAACTGATGCAGTTTTCTGTGCTCAGTGCATCAGGTATCACATATACAAAGGTTAAAGAAACCCACCAGCAACAACAAAATCCTAAGTTTTAAATTACATTAAACTGAAGTTATTGAAAATATTTTAGAGCAGTGGCTAATGCCAGAGGCAAAACCTGTTGGGAAATCTTTAGTGGTAAGTCCATCTTTCTAGAAGGAAACATAGTAAAATAAATGGTCTACCTTCTCTCCTCTCTCTCTTTTCTTTTTTTTTTTTTGACCTGGAGGAAAATCTGACTGTGTCATGTTTTTTCCTACCAGTTTGAGTCAAGTTCTTAGTATTACAATATTTGTCCATATGCACTTCATCTTTCTGAAACTGAATAAAGATAAGATTCACTACTAAACTTTAAAATACAAAACGAAATAAATTTAAATATTTTCAATCCAAATCCCAAGAGAAAAACATAACTCAAAATCCAGACCAAGCCAAGTCTCTAATACTTTACCCTACCAAACAACAAACGAAATACACATGGTGAAATATACATCATGAAATCCAAAATCCTTAAGTTCGAACCCATTCTGAAATACAGCATATTTATATATGCTTTTTTTCTTTTTCAGGAGTGAAAAAAAAATCAACCAAGATCTTACTTTATATTTGTGAAGGGACCGAGGCTTCATAAAAATAAAGAAGGCCTGACATAATTTTATTAAAGTCAGGAGACTTCTGTCACACACTAGTTCGATTTTAAATGTACAAAAGACCTCTTTTCCTTTTTTTCTAAACAGGCTTGTAGGTATCATAACTATTTCCTCTGGCACTAGCTAAAATTACTTCCATTAAAGCAAACCATGATTTTTTTTCCCTATTTCTTTTGCTCTATCAAATCCCTTCTTTTTAAAAAACTTGATCTGCATTTTCAAGTCAGCAATGCTCTTTGTTTTTCTCTTCTGCAATTAGTATTCAAAATTATGATTATGCACTGTATGAAATCATCATCTCCATGTTTCCTATGTACTTGCAGCTACCTAGTAACTAGATTATGTTCCATGATTTTGGACTTTTAAAAATAATAAAGTTCAAGACATTTTCAAAACTTCTGCCAGCATCACTACTAACTTCAGTAGAATTGCCAGATTGGGTAAGTGCAATGCTTTTTCATCTCCTTGCCCAAAGGCACCAATATTTTGCCAGACTTATGGTTAAAGCTATTACTGAAGAATTTAATATTTAATTTAATATTTAAATTGTCACTTTTCATACCATCTAGAACTGATTTTATTGACACAGTCTAGAAACAAGTACATTCACTTCTGGTTAGAGACCACTTTCAGACTTACCTCTTTACTCACTTTTCCATATTTTTCAAAGTTTAGTGGTACTATAGTCAGATGGGGACACAGTCTTTTAGCAATAAATCCAGGCATGGCTGCACGCACACCGAATCTCCTGGCATGGTAATTTGAGGTGGACTTAAGAGAGATTAAACAAGTTTAGTGTTCAGTAATCAAACTTTTCTTCAAGTTTAGTATTAAATAATAAAGTTCTAATCACATATCTCCATACAGAAAAGACTGACAAAGCTAAAAGTTTATATGCATTTTCACTCCCTCTCCTCCTGCCTTCAGTCGGCTTACATACTTTAAATTTTCATTAACACACTTTTTACTGAAAAATCCAGCTGACATGGTCAAGTCTAAGAACTGCTCTTCCCTTTATTACTTTTGGGTTTTCCACTCTTCGTATAAAACAGTGTCATTACATTTATGCTAGTGTTTTATAGTTTATTAGGCTTAAGAATCATGCAATTGATTTCTGTATTAGTTTAACATTCAGCCTTACCAACATACTCATTGACCCCACTGCTATAGGTTTTTCCTTCAGCTCTGGATTGTCTCTCATTTCCACAGCTGCATAGAAGGCATCCATGTCAATGTGTACAATTGTACTGCCAAGGTTACGGCTCTGCTCCAGCTCCATCACAAGTTTGTCTACCTGAAAGGAATAAACCAATAATTGAAATACTACTGACCTGGCAGAAGTTCAACAGATAGATGTGCTAAAACTCAGATGCATCTTGCATATAGTTAAAGAAAAAAATCTCAGTAAATCCAATCCCCACCAAAACAGCACAAACAAAATCACCCCAACAAAGCTTTGGAGGAAATTTGCTCTCAGAGAGAATGCTGCTGCAGCAATAGGTACAAAAAAACACCACAAAACCCAGTGGAAAAAAACACCGTTGTCTTTTAGTCCCAGCTGGTAACTAAGCTCCTGCAGCCACTTGCTGACTCCCTTAAGGTAGAAGAGTCAGAAGAATAGAAATGAGAAAACTTGTGGGTTGAAATAAAGACAATTTATCACAGAAAGCAAAAGCTGTGCACACAAGCAAATCAAAATTAATTCACTGCTTCCCATGGGCAGACAGGTGTCCAGCCATCTCCTGGAAAAACAACTTAATCATATGTAGGAGTTACTTGGGCAGACAAACCACAGCTGCAAATGTCCATCCTTCATTCATCCACACCCCATTTTGTAGGCTGAGCATGATGCTTCAAGGTCTGGAATATTCCTGTGGTCAGTTGGGGTCAGCTGTCCTGGCTGTGTCCCCTCCCAGCCCCTGTGCAGCCCCAGCCTCCTCGTGGGTGGGGTGGTGAGAGGATTAGAAAAGCCCTTGGCTCTGTGCAAGTGTTGCTCAGCAATAACTAAGCATCTCTTCATTATCAACACTGGTTTCAGCAAAAAAACCAAAACACTGCCCCATGCCAACTGCTGTAAAAAAAATTAACTCTATCCCAGTCAAAACCAGTGGAAAACCCCACACATCAAACAACAAAACTCCACATAACATGACAAAAAAAAAGGTGTATCTGATTAGACATAAACTCTGTAAGACCCTTGAGTATGAAGCTTCACTTAAAGGCACTTAGTTTTAGAAATACAAGTTAATTTAAAAAAAAAGGAAAATATGCTATTACAGAATTTCCAACATTCCTAAGAAAGCAATCACACTTGAAAAAATTGACCTAGAATAGTGAAGAGAAAACCAGCAGTTCACAGGACACATCCACCTATTTCATCTTCCCAGAAATAAAGTCTCAAACACCCATGTTCAACCGCCACAAAGTAAGCTACTGTCAATCCCTCAATAAAAGTCCTCAACTTTTGTTACAGGATCCCATACCATGTAAGGCTAGATTGCTAGGAAAACTGCAAGTTATTTATAAAACAGCCTATACACAAAACGTGTTTCACTCCAAATGTTAAAGATGTATGTCTACGAGTAGACTGTGAGCAGTACTGCTTCATCAGCTCCACAGTGTTCTGAGGCAGAGGCCAAGCAGGCAGATTCTCTATGAAGTACATTGATTGTGTTTAATTTGCTTGTTTTTACCAAAAGTCATGCAGATCATGTGCTTGTTCCTGAAATACTGCTGACCTATGAGTGAGGTATGAGCAATGCTGTCACAAAAAAATGTAAATGAAATATCTGACACGGGATTTTTAAGGCCTACTGATTGGTGATGACTACGTTGTCAGCAGCATCACGCAACATTCTAGAAGAGAAAACACAGGGAACAAACCAAAAGAATGCACTACCAAAATAAGGTTACCTCAATACACTGAAGACTCTGGCAACCTCAATCTACACAACAAAAGGCTGCTACTGTGCTGGTAAGAAGTCCTGATAGGCACAACACAGCAAGAAATGGAATTAGCAAAAAGGAAGTTTCACTTTTCTTGCAGGCACCAGGGCACACACACTCTGAAACCTCGGAAATGTCTCTGGATTGACTGTAGTGCACCTAGGGTCCTGGAGAGGAATGTTTACATGCAATTTGCATGGTTCTTCTCTTTTTTATTTCCCTCAACAGAACTGTTTCATAAAAAACCATAAAAACTTTATCCACAAGAACGGTCTTCGAGTGAAAAACACTTGAACCGAGGCAAGTGAGCTTGGAATGCTCTAATTAAGTTGCTGATTAATGATTTACAAAGTCTTTTGTTTTTTTCCAAGTTGCCTTGAGGGATGAAATGCTAGACCAGAGCCTTAAACTAGGCTACTCAACACACAAGAGCACAGTATGTTCTCTGAGGCTGAGAAAACTAGTTCAGACAAATTAAAAGCACAAGGGGAAGCCATTCAAAGAAACAAACAAACAAATGAAGTGGGGTATTTACATTATTTCCATTATATTACTAATTCAAAAGGATTCATGACACACTTTAATCATCAAAAGCATCCCTATTTTAAATTCTACTTTACAGGTAATTTTCAGGTTGCTCTCAAATTCCAATTGTTTAATTAATACTATCAACTGCTGCTCCAGTAGCATAACTTCTGTATTTCAATTTATCACATTTATAATTAACTTCTGTTTTGCTTTTTCTCCCTAAATATATTGCTAACATCATATTTACTGATCAGCTAAAACACACATCTAAAGAATGAAGCAAAACGACATTAAATTAATAAGAAATACAAAAAAAGATTACTCTTCAGCAAAAGCAACTGATACAAGTAATATGCCAAAACAAAATACAGCCAGATCTACTCAGAGAATTCTTGGCACCTACAAAACCTCCCCTTAAAATTTGTGCAGTAATTCCTTACATGCAAGTCAGGCTGACAATTTTTAAAAACTGCTTTCAATTAACCTTTGTAAAATAGACACTTTTTAATACATATTTCTAAGCTAGATTAAAAAAAAACCAAAACCAAACAACTAAAATGTACAAATTATAATCGGAAGTTTAATTTTCCTTATAGCAACTTTTAGACAATTTGAGGAGTTTTTTCTTATCCCACAGTAGAATATGTACGTTTTCAAAGCAAGACAGAAAAGTCAACAAAAGCAAGACAATGGTAACTATTTACAGAATAAACATCTGGAATAAACCCAATATGGATGAAAGAAACAGCAAACATCAGTACAGCAGCTTCCAAATCTGGTAGCAGCTGTACACTTTTTAATCACTGCTGAATCTCAAGGAGTTCCACACATTCTGATGGCAAAAACAACAGTATTGTGCAGCAGACTCAACATTTTATTTATATTATTGTTCCCACCATGTAACCAGGACTTTGTCCAGAAGTCCAGTAAGTGAAGACGTTTTTGTCTGGTTTTACCTTGCAGGACTTAAATCAACTGCCAGCTTAGGAAACCACACCTGAGCCTCTAACCATCCTACAAACAGACTTCATCTGCAGATGAGAACATGCAGTTCATAGAGGTGGATACACAGATACCTTTCTAATTCCAGAATACTTCCCACTGAAAATTTTAGGAGAAGAGAAGGCTCTTATCAGACACTTATCTGACTCTTAATAGAAGGTAGAACTAAAAGGAGGAGTTAAAAACTCGATAGACAGGAACAACAGAGAAGATGATAATAAGAACTGACTATATCCATAACTGAATGGAGCTGATTAAACAATACACAACAATTATTAAGAAAACCAAACGCGACAAAGATTTGCAAAGCGAAAGGTGGAGGCCTGGGGAGATGTAGCTGGCAGGTAAGAAACAGAAAAAGGGCAAGGTGTTTAGAATACCAGATGGAGGGAGAGAAGACTGGCTCCAAGTCCACAAATTTCAGTGGAGACTCTGGGACAATGACTGCTTTGGAAAGAGGACTGATGATGATCTGTGGATGTGGGATGAGAAAGGAAAATTCAGGATATGATAAATTAAAAGAAAGCAGAGAAGAGAGCAAAATGGTCACAATTTGTGCCGGGAGAATGAGGGCAACAACAATCATGAACCAGAGTTTATGTGCGTACAGAGAACAGGACAAAAAATCCAAGGTTTCAAGATCTTTTTACAGCAGCAAAGATCTAAAATTATCCAGCAAAGAAGTGTGCATACTATAGTCCTCCAATGACACTTCTCATGCAGTATGACAGCTGACTTTACATTTTGTCTATTGGAAATAAAGATGACTGCTATTTCAGCAAGCAGCATAAAGATTTCAAACATGGAATTTGAAACTTGGGTCCCAGTAAAACACATAGGAGAGAATTTATCTCCTTAAGTTTCTTTTTTCTTCTGTAGAAACCAGTTTTCATAAGAAACATTGAAAGAATATAAAATTATGTTGCAGTATCAAGGAATCAATTTCTGAAAAAGACAACATGAAGGTTGACAAAGCAATAAAAATTTTTTGGTTTCCACAAAGTGCAGTACATATTCTCTTATTACATAACTATATAAAAACATTATTTATAAAATTTATGTTATTCATGTAATTCGTTAAGAAAGACTACTCTCTATAAAAATAAATAGTTCCCTGGTGAGGGTGGGATGGAAATAGAAGCATTTTTTTCTGTAATTAAATTACCTAAAAGCTACCTTAGCTAACTAAAAAAAAAACTGGACAAGAGGAGTCATAACTAATCCATGTTAAAAATTCACTAAAAACAATTGTGGCATACAGGCTTACAACAGACATTTCAGAGGTACTCAGAATAGCAAACGTTTCTCAGAACAAATTTGAAACACTGGCATCTAAAGTACAGAAGTGATTTGCAAACCTGAAATGAACAAAAAAGTTGGTACACG
Organism: Cyanoderma ruficeps; assembly: GCA_008694505.1. Taxonomy (NCBI): domain Eukaryota; kingdom Metazoa; phylum Chordata; class Aves; order Passeriformes; family Timaliidae; genus Cyanoderma; species Cyanoderma ruficeps. The sequence goes on from VZDJ01000135.1 coordinate 1,143,613, forward strand.
AAAAAAAGCTCAACCTTTAACCCTCACAATGGCACTGAAAATTAAAGGATGTGTTTAATCTTCATGTGCTTCAGCTCCCCATCAACAAACAAAAAAAAATATCACTCTAATTTGCTGGAATATTGCAAGTTAAGAATTCACAATATGTGGTGTACAACATAAAAAACTCTATTAGGGAATCACTAATTTTGTATTCAAAACTGGATTAGACAAGAGTTCAACAAATAAAGCTTGGGGCCACACATTGAACATTGAGGACAACAGTAAATATTGAATAATTTCCCCCTCAGTGAACACGGTCTGCTATGTGCACTGAATAAAACAGGGATCCTGTCAAGCAAAACTAGCAAGCAATCATTTAAAGACTGAACCACAGACAAATGAAAATGGAAAGGAATTCAGCTCCTACAAACAATTTTAATTCTGCTGTGCCTAGTAATGTTGGGTGTGGAACCTTTCTTTCAATGTTTCATACACTGTAATACTTTGGAGACCATTATCTATCATTACCATTTGAAAAGAGAAATAGCTTCTTTATCTGTCTAGCTCAGGACACTTGTGTTTCTTGTGACTGCTTGCCATGATGGTTTTTCATTAATTAGCTTAAAAAAGGCATGAATTATACCCAGAATTATTGACAATTCTGATCTTTCTCATTCCATCACAGGCCACTGAACACAAATGTAAGTAAATTCTAAACTCCATAGTGATATGATATTTATTACCAAAGTATTTAACAAACCTTTACATAAATCAAAATGACATCACTTTAAACTCATCAGACTTGGAAAAACAGGAATTCTTTTATTTTACTCATTTAGAGAACATTTCAAATTTTACAAACTATTCTTCTAGCAAGTTTATACTAAGATGACACCACCAGAATAGTGTGCACTCTTACTTGAATGTTTAGCATCAAACATTAGTTTAACACTGTGTCAACCAGCAGAATTTAATGCAACAAACCAGAACACACCAGAATGTTTATGATCCAACATTTACCCCAGAAAGCCTTTAGGAGATTAGTACCTGCAGCTGAGCTTTCAAGAGCTGTTGTGCTGTAATCTTCTCTTTTAGCTGCATCATTTTTTCAATTCGTTGGTTAACTTGTTGATCTTTCTTAAGTTCATTCTCATAAAATTTAGAACCCTAAAAGAAAAAAATCACAAAAATGCTATGTTTTTCTTTTTTCTTTACCTCGTCTTTATGCAATGACATTTGATCTTTAAATACAGCAAACATAAACACAGCAAACATAAAACACTCTGTATTCACATATAAAAATACACAAAAGACTGGTGGTTCTTTATATCTCAAATGACACCCATATTTCTCTTACAGAAAGGAGTTTAAGGAGTTATTTAGAGAACTTTGTGTGTTTATTTAGCCTAACACTTGACAATAAAAATTTTAGAAGAGTAGATAGAAGTCAAACTACTCTTTGCAACACCTCCAAGGTACAGAGAACAAAACTCTAATAAAAATATATGTAAGCATTTTTTCAGACTTCCATATAGCTTAATATATATGGAAATATATAATGAGATTGTATAAGGCAAATTCAATTGTAATGTTGAGTATTTTGTTGGGCATTTAATCTTGAAGGACACTGCAGAATCAGAAGCTATTTGGAAGAGAGCCTGTTGCTCTCAAGTATGTAATTTCTCCTTCAAAAAAAGGCATGAATACAAGGAGATGTAATAAAAAGACAATAATCATGTACAGAATGTATAATATGGCTTTCTTTCCTTTGACTCATAAAGAAAGGAGGGCATACAATGAAGTAGAAAAGGCAAAAATTCCAAACTAGGAAATAAAATACTTTTCTTGCAATTTGTCTTAGCTTACAAGTGAAATTATATTTGCAAGAAAAGGTTTTTGTTCAATTACTTGGTAAAATCTGCAAAAATGAACACATCTTTATGTTGAAGTGTCTGAATAGCAAACTGTCACTGATACCAAGAATTCAGCCATAGTCAAGTCAGATTCAGACATTTATATAAAAATATCCACTTTTATAACAATTGCAGAAACGATGATGGCAGGGCTGTAATACATTATATTTCATTAGAGGAAATATCTAATTAGAAAAAATCAGGGTGTGCTTTCCTTGGATATCAGGTACACCTTTTACCTTTTCTCCCCTATGCTATCAAATACAACCTGCTGACACTCATTGGAAGAAATGAGTACTAAAATGTAGGTGTGAAAAGCACCCCAATACTTGAGATTATTAGTAAGTTTTTAATTTCTTTCTTCCATCTCTTGCAGTATTTCACAGTTGAAATGCGATAAACCTTCTCACAATACAGCTGTGGGTAGTGTCTGTAGGTGCCATTTCAAAGATTATAGAAAAGCTTAAGGAAAAGAATCAATGCTTCTTTTCAGATTTCTTGATGTGTATCTGGCAACTATAAACTCTTGCACATTTTTGACAGAAACACATTCTAGTAGCTACATGCCTATAGGTCAGTTTTGAAAGTCTATTTTACAGTTCATTCTATTTCATATCAGGAAATGAAACAGTAATTGCTATAATGAAATAATTTATGTAAATATCATTATCTGGCATATGTCCGAAAAAGCACAAAGAGTGAACAAAGTATGTAGAAGAAACAACTTATCAAAACCAAGCTTGATGGCATATAAAGCATCATCAATATGAAAATGCAAGCAAAAAAAGGAAAAAGCTTGCTACATTAGAACTGTTTGCAGCATGATTTCTCTCTCTCCCTCCTCCTTTCTCCCTCTGCCCTACCCACTACAGAACAATAGCAGTCAACACAGAATGCATGAGGACAACATCAAAGCACATAATCTTGGGCCATGGTGACACCAAATAAAATACAAGGAAAAGTATTGTGCAAGGAAAAGTAAGCAAACCCTGGGTTTCCCAGATAAAGTGTTATCCCCATATTGTTCTATTGGAACTCTCCAATAACAATTAGGATGACAAATATTTCAGTGGTTTGTAGAGTCGTGAGGGCCTCTGTGGATCTCTAGTACAAAACTGCTGGCCATGTCTCTTGGATACTGAGAAGACAGCCACAAAGGCAGTAGAAACTTGATTACATCCAATTCACCAGTTACAGGAAGATGACCAAAAGAAGTAAATCTGCCTGGCTGATTAATGATGGGGTGGAAAAAAGGAATGGAAAGGGGGAGAAAAAGAGCAAGCTGCAGCCTGCACAATCACCCCTGGAAAATGCTGTAGTATTTATGCACTACTTTGGACAAAAAGGGAGCACTTAAGCACACACTCAGTTGTCCTCCTCCGTGTCCTCGTGGATAAATCCAACAACACTCTAAAGTACACTAAACAATGGCCCCTCCTCTTCCTCCCCACATATAAACTACTTCTAAGAAGATGCCATCCATATACACACATTAGGGACAATTCTGGGAAAGGGAGGAAGAGGGCCTTATGATACTGGGCCACAAACAAAGCATCAGGAAAAAAGTAATCAAACCAACCTTGGTAGCTTCCATGATGATTTTGTTGATTTTCTCCTTATCCAAACCCTGCATTCCAGCTTTGTTATCATTAAGGCCCATTCTAAGTAGAAGTCCATCATTGCAAGAGCTGTTAGCAACTTTCTTCATGTCATCCATTGCACTTCTTGAAGACATGTACCTGTTTTATGATTTAATATCTGAAAAAAAAAATGAAATATTTATGTTCCAACTGAACAATAACAATAATTAGATTTTGGAATTAATTTGCTTTATTTATTGAATAAGTATTTTATACTTATTCAGAAAACAACATACTTATCACAAATATGAAGACTTGTATTCCTGCAAAGTGGCTGACCTGCCGCACACACATCAAAATACCCGTAACTCCATCAGTGTTTGGAGACAGAAAGACTCTACTTTGTTATTAAATTAAAACCATTTTCCTTTAAAATCTCCCTTAGAGAAATAATTGATCATGAACCAACCTCAGGTAAAGGCTAGTACCTTACATATGAACATGACACTTGTGCCTGTACATTATCCTGTCAGACGAAACATCACTGCCTTCAACACAAAACACTGCTCACTATTACATTAGAAGGAAAAAAAAAATGCAATATTTTTGAAATGAAGAAAACCACTGCTCATTTAGTCACCATCCCTACTTGAGACAAGCTGTAGAATCCTTACCAGTAATTTCTAGCTCAAATTACGAACCTTTGTTTGTGTGGAAACTCATATTTTAAAAAGAGATGGCTTCAATTAAAAGTTTTGAATAAAACCCTAATTCAGGGTAAAATTCATGCGCTTTTTTTTTTTTGCAATTGATGTGTTGAGCTATGGTGTCCAACCAGTGGAACCTACCAAGCCCTTACTTAACTACAGCCATCACTGATTTCTTATACATGCAGATACTTCGAATATGTGAACTTCTGACATCTTCCCTTGTTCTTCACTGAAAGAAAACTGCTGGATCCTCAATAGGCTAACTGTTTAGTTAAGAAATTGATCTCAAAAAAGAAAGAACAAATTTCACCTTCTGTGGCATGAACCAATGGTCTTATTTTTGCCAGATTCAAACAAGCAGACTCACAGAATAGTTTGAGTTGGAAGGGACCTTTTAAAGATCCTGCAACAAGCAGGGACATCTTCTACTACATCAGGTTGTTCAGAGCCCTGCCCAACTTGCCATCAGATGTTTCCAGCAATGGGGCGTCCACCACTTCTCTGGGCAACCTGTCCCAGTGTTCCACCACCCTTACTGTAAGAAAACATCTCATCATACCAACCCTCCTCAGTCTAAAACCATTACCCCTTGCCATATTTCAACAGGCCCTGCTAAAAAGCTCAAGTGTGATAATGACATAAATTATTTAACATTCATTTATTAATGAAAAAGCATATGAAAAACCTATGCCAAGTCACTGACTCATAAACCACTCATTTTACTGTCATGCAGAATGGACAGTCACTCCTCAACTTTACACTGCTCCTTGTGACAGGAACCCTTCCCATTTGGAGAAGCCCCACCCTTTTAGGCAAATACACCAGCTTTCTTCATCACAAAATACACAAATCTAAGAGCGTCATTTTTCCTTTAAATGCCACTTTCCCATGCCAGGACTTAAGTGGGCCTCATTAATAACCAAACACAAGGAGGTCATTATGTATTTTTACATTTAGAGGTGAATTTTTGTTAATAAAGAACCACTTGAGTAACTTTTAAAAATTAATGATGGCAATGTTCATATGTTCCTGAAGTTCTACAGAAACATACTAGCCAACTTAAGTCAAGATATGAAAGAAAGCCATGTTTACCAAAAAAGTTCCATCAAAAATATCCAAATTTTAATCATATACAGTTAATTCAAATTATTAGTTATGCTGAAAAATGCAAGATCAGTTACATAATGCTGTGTTTATATACAGTGTATTGTATTAAAAAGCTGATGCAGAGATCAGAATTCTTCTTTTAATTCTTCAGTAGCACTTGAGCTTCTGGGAATAGGAGTGGCTTCATAGCTCTAACCTGTGTTTATCAAATAAGAGACTACAATGCTGAACACCTTCATAAATTTTTCAGCTGCGGTAGGACAATCCCTTACAGTTAACATACACGTTGATCAGAACAGGTTTGCTAGACTTCATTAAAAGGAAAAAGCATTTCATCCCAAACAACATTCCAAATTTCATCACATGCTCATAAGCACCCCTGCATCAATTATCTGCCAGTAACTCCACTGTTACTGGCAATCTCTGGTAAGTAACGGGCAACATTTTCAAGGAATATTTTCATCAAAGTAAAATATCCCTCCATTATTCTCCCTGCTTCTTTCATCACTTATTGCCTTCCAGAAACAGGAATGAACACAAGATTGCTTCCATTTTCCATCCTAGTATTTTCAAAATGTTTTCAGCTGTTCCTTATTCCTGAAAGTGTCTTTCTCCCTAGCATGTACAAATCTTTCCCCTTCCTCATTCAGAGCACTCTTAAAGGCTCACTTTACAGCAGAGACTTAAAAAAGTAATTTAGGTTAGTCAAAAGAAAGTCTTCTCTATCATCGTTATGTATCTAACAATAAAAAAAATCATGATAATCACAGTGATGGAAAAAATAATTGTTGTTATAAAGTCTCATAAATGGTGATCATCTGGTGTATTTTATTTTTTGAGTTTATTGTGTGGAACAAAATTGCTAATCCCAGCTGAGAAAAATATCAAATAAATAAATTATAAATAATAAATATCAAATAATATCTTAGCAGAACTTAAGAAAACATTTATCTGAGGACATGACATTAGTCCTCCACCAGAGCTTACAGGTGTACAGAAGGGAAACCATGAATAACAATGATAAAATTTTCAGCTGCTTAACAGAAAGAGAACCTGAACATGATCATGGTTTCAAATGAACAGGTCTGAAAAAAAAAAAATCAATAAAATATTTAACATATTGAAATGAATCACAATAGCTACAATAAGACAACAAATATAATACTGTCAGATAAAACCAGCGCTCATTTGCCATAGGTGAAAATGAAAATATTTAAACATAACAGAAGCAGCAGAGTTTTAAAGTGTGCAAAATGTGAACAAAATGCCAATTCTGTTCAATGCCTGAACAGAAACAAAGTAACTGTTTCCACTAGGCTAGAGAAAGCACTGAACTGGTGGTGACAATCATCTAGCTAAAAAAATTTTGGAAAAGTGGGTAGGTAGGGGACTCGAATCTAATGAAACAGTCTACACAGAGTGACATACTTGTGGCCTGCTGTTACCTCAAGAAGCTGCTGTGAGACCAAGCTGCCTCCTGTAATACAAAACATGACATCTCTCTCAGCATCATACTGAGCAAGTAGGGTGTGAATACCAGAGGGGTCTGTAAAGGCAGGGACAATAACATACTACCTTATTATTCCTGTGACTGGGGAACAAGGGGAAACAGGAAAATCCTTTGTAAGTGGAAGGAGATAACTTTCTAATTACTAGGGAAGGAATCCTAAAGCTAAAATCTTTGGCAGTGAATGTCAACAGTTAATGTAAAGCAAACCAACAAACAAAAATGTTGAGAAGAACCACAAAATACCACTACTGTGTAGAAAGTGTTGTGAGTAAGCTGGGATGTCTACAAGTGGAAAGAGATGACTAATTAAACCACAGTCAAGCTCTTCCAGAGTCGGGCACAGAAACTAAACTGAACTGGTAAGACAGGGTTATATAGTATTTGAAAGTGTCAAGACATTGAAACAGCAATAAAATTAGAGCAACAATTTAATTTCAAGTGCATCTACCTTCATTCAAATTTAGCATTTTTTTAAGTTGACTGAAGCAACCTAAAGGAAATGGCTTGTATTTGATCCTGTGCCACTCTCCCAACTTGTCTTCATTAAAAATCCTCCGATTCCAGCAACAGAAATCCTGTACACTGTGTGAAAAGTTAAATGCTTTTATATTACCATTCCCATGTAATAAAGATACAAAGATACAAATGTAAAAGATACAAAGTATTTCTAAGAATATCCAGTTCTGTGGGTGTGGTGTTATTATGTAATTATTAATATTTGCAACATATGTTAACAGTTAGTCTTTCGTTGACTGTGTTCACAACATGGGAAGAACTATTAAGACTGGAAAATTACACCAGTATGGAAAAGCTTGAAAAATAATTTATTTGCATACTGAGTTATTATTTAAAGCATGTAAATTGTGTACCTGTCCTCGTAAATAAAACGAATTCTGGTATCTTTGCTATCACAGATGCTCATGACAATGTGAGGCACAAAGAAGTTATTAAGAGACCCAATCATCTACTTATCCCAGAGCTCAAATACTAAACAAAGGAATCAAAACATTTGGTACAGACAGAAAGGACTGTCTTTTACACTCTAACTGTCCTAAGTCTTCATGGTATGGAAAAGAAATTGAAATAAATGTTGCAAATAGCAAAACAAATATTAGAGACACTTTCCCAAATGATCTTTAATTATTATTTTCAGGATGGTTAAAAAAAGGATCTAAATTAAACATTTTTCTTGTTTTCAACTCATAAAAGGCTCCAATAACATTGCATCAAAATCTGATACATCATTTACTGTAGCAAGAGCCCAAAATAAACTTCCTATTTTCTCTCAATTAAAATGTTTCAGAGAGACCTTTATTTAAACTCTTCCACTGTAACTTTAGCAAGAACAAAGCAAAATTTTAACACCTAACTCGATTTACAAATGTAGAGAATGGATAAAGCAAGAGCTTCTGGAACCCTGTCATTACTAGGCTACATCCGAAGAAAACCAACATCACCCATCATTCCAATGACAAGGTCAAGGTGTTAATAGCTCTGTAAAAGCACTAAAAGCACAACAAACATTTATAAAGTTAGGACTTCATCCAGTTTCGACCACAAAGAATCATTCCTCAGGGTTTTGGCTAAAATCAAGTGTGGTGTAGTAGAGATCTCCATGTCCAAAAGTTACATGCCACTAAAGTTAGGACTATACCAAAAATACCAGAGAGAAGAAAAAGACAGAAAAAAACCTTAAACTATCCCATATCTTTTATTTTTCTTATGATAACTTTAAAATTACCCATTATCAAAATGTACTGAATTTTGGAGCACTCACTGCAAGTGGAAGTGGAAAAATTTCTTCCTTAAAACCATTAAGATAATCACATCCATGCGAGAAGATCCTCAAAACCCAAATATGAAATAATCCAGCTCTGTTATATCTTCAGTAAAAAGGCAATTCTGTAGTTTAAGACTCAAAAAACCCAATTTCATTTACATCAAAAACTTTGCTGGGCCATCAAAAACTTTGCTCATCATAATAAACAACTGAGCCCACCAAAAAAACTCATAAGCCAAAGCAAGCAACATGAATAAAATAAACAAGCTGGACAAGTGGGTTTCCTAGTGAGAATGGTAAAGGAAGAGGCCAAGGAAAAAGCTGTCACTAATAAGCATTCTTTGCAGTAGGTTTTTTTTGTATTGACATGGAATTCAGCCGTGTCAACGGGTTCAGCCACTGCAAACAGGCTTCTATACCAAACCCCTGAAGCTAATGGGTGGTTACTGCTCTACAGCTCAGACAGGACAGCTCATATTCACCTGTTTGCAAAACCTCTTGGTTTGCGTAAATGTAGAAGAAACCATGAAGAAAATTACACACACACACACTGAATAAAAGTATAAGAAACCAAGTCTTTAAAAACAAACTGACAAACCAACTACGAAGTGCAATAAATTAAAACAACCAACTACAAAAAGTAACTACAAACAATAAATTAAAACAAACCAACCAACGGAAAATTGTTTTGACAAGAGATGTGGAAAGCTGTTACACTCTGCTCTAAGTGAATGGGGATAATCTGTAAGAAAAAAAATTAAATTCACTTGTACCAAAGACTATACTTCACAAGTAAGCATGAAATAATCTATCTACTTCATTACTTTTTGCCAAGCGTTGACCAGTACCTGGAAAGTGATATACAGAATAAAAAAGCCATGTGGACTGATCCAAGAGTAACTCTCACTCCCAACCTTTTAAATGTCTCCTTTGTACTGGAAATAATTACAGCTGGAAGCCACCTTAAAACAAAGTTTCTGGGTATTACTGAAACAATACCATATGTAGTAAATAAGAGAGACTACATGAGACCGTCCCAACAAGGCCAAAACACATATAAATAAGCATTTTTAATGGACAACACTTGGGTTTTACTCCAATTGCTAATTTAGATTGAATTTGTAACCATGTAGCTGCACCTTTTATTCCAGAGAAGTATCTTCATCCACGCTGAGCATGCAATACATGCATTGCTATAAAATCCATCTAACCCATGTTACTAAAGAAAATCATGTACCTGTAGTTAGGCCCTTTGAACAACAGGTTTCCCACAAATGCATTGCTTTATTTCTTGAATTTCAAAGATAATAACCAACATAAATTCAACAAGTTAGGGAAATTCAATCCTGCTAGAGTATTCTCAACATTTCTGCTATTTCAAAGGCCACACTGCAAACTCCAGCAACGATTTAATTTCATACTACTTGATTTATCCATTACTTGGATAGGGAAGTTATCCCAAAACAGTAACATTATATTAATCCTAAAACATCCTGAGTTGGAAAGGACCCACAATGAACATTGAAGTCCAGCTCCTGGCCTTGCAATGGATAACCCCCAGAATCACACCACTGTGCCTGAGAGAATACATATGCATATAAAGTATGCATATTGCATGGTTTCAAAAAAGAAGTGCACCTGTCCTCTGTAAGCATTCATTCGGCAAGGAAATATTCTGGCTGACTGGATCAAATTTAGCAAACTCTTAACTCACATTTCCTGTGAAAATATGTTCCTCTGGTAATGATTTAAGTATGAGTTGTTCTAGAGTCTCTTTCTCAGCAGGCAAATAATCACCAAAGACATGTTCAAGGAAGCACATTACACTGTCCTTCTATGTATCTATCTGCTCAATTTCTCTCAGCCACAGGGGGCTTGATTTTAACAAGAGGCTTGGTTTCTGAATAGCCCTGAGAAGACTCCTGTCAGTTCTAATCCTGTAGTGATTTACAAGAAAAGAACTGGCAGAAATAAGTGCACAACAGTGTTGTAGGCATTCAATACACATACATTTAACACACATGGTGTTAATCACATGGATTCCCAGCTAGTGTGTCCAAAACTACTGTTTCACTATTCTCCCTCTCTCTCAAAATATAACACAAACAAGTTCATTAGAAAAAAGAAACTTCTAATAAAGATGTAGTATCTTTACAAATGTAATAAGCCAGAGCACATGATAAATTAATACTGAACAGAAAACTGGGCCAGAATTCATGGAAGTGAAAATTCCAAGTGCTCAAGCTGACACATATGAAATGAGACTACTTTTAAAGTAGCAGCTGACTCAGCATTTTACAAAAAGATAAATCCCATACAAGCACCTGGAATTAGCCCTGAAGAAACAAGGTCCTAGAATTATGTCTTCTCTATACTCACTGACTTTAAGATGCAACAAATTACAGACAAATCCATTCTTTTAAACATTAAATAATTCACACTGAAAGTAAACAGTTAATAGAGGCTGCTTCTGACAATGTACAAAAAAAAAAGTCAAAATATTTTATGCCATTCACCAAACTGTCTGAATAATTCTTTGCTTATGTGAAGAGTGACATAAGTAAAACCAGTAGAATACCTGTCCCCTATGAATTTTCTGTAGGCAAGACAAAATGCAATTCTTTTCTAAATTCTACTTTCAGTTTCTCTATCAAAAAATCCTCATGTCTTTAGGACATCTGAGTTTATTCAAAGGGCAAAGAACCATGGTGTCTCCTTCTGCCTCTGTTCAGTATTTTAAAGGACCTTTTTCAATTCAAAGATTTATCTCCAGTCTTTAACTAAGTTTTCCTTGCACTTCTAGATTACTGAAAACAAAGGCTTTAGCAGTTTAATCCATAAAGAAAAAATGAAGGAACTGAACACTCATCAGTCAAAACTACACTGGAGGTAGTGTAGTTATCTGCAATCTGGCTTCTACAGACATGTTTAGTGCCAACAGATTCATATATGATTTATTTTAATTTTTTTAAACTTAGAGATATAATCCTAAGTGATTAGAAAATGTGGTGATTCACAGAGAGCATAATGGTTTTAGAATAAAGTACCTGAATCATTAATATTTCTGAGGCTATGTTATTAGGCAATATGCCGTAGTGTAACAAAGCTGCTTTAAGGATCCTCCTAAGAAAAATAGTCTTAAATTTCAGAACAAACATAATGGTAGAAAGTGATGGAGATTCTGTTTTAAAAACATAAATGGACATTGTAAAATAGAAGGTGTGGCAGTGGAAAAAAGATATATAAAAAGATATACAAAAAGGGAGAAGAAAAAAAATGAAAGTACTTATAAAGTTACCCACTTGCCTGCTTATTATGACTGACATCCCAGGAACTAAAACTCAACACCCCCCATTTTTGTACCGGAAGTAGTGTATCAGCAATACAGAACACTATCTGTCCTGCTGTTCTAGAAGAGTTGACGACTACTTCCACTTAAAACAGTAATTTGCAAACTTCTTGCAACCCCTAAGACACTAGAAGGGGTAGAGACTGAGTACAGGGGCACTTTCTATGAAAGAACAAACACAGCAATGAAGCACAAAATAAAGGTTCAGCAGAAAAGGTACAGAAGGAGCTAGAGATGAGTGAGAGTGCAGCTGGATATCAGCATCTGGATTTTCTACATCCCCTGTGCTTGGTTTGCATCCTAGATTGGTCTTGGCACAGGAAAACCTGATTCTTTTCAAACCATACACAACTGGAAGACTGCTCTCCCAGAGCCCACTGGCTAAACGACAGTTGTTGATGTAGGTGCCCTCCAAGGGATCAAACACTACTGCAGTGTGGAAAAAACCCACCTCTCAAAACATCTGTAAGAAGAACTTCAAGTCCTCAGCACTAAATCTCTCCTTTACAAATCTACTCCCCCATGCTTGCTGATAAGGGAATGGCCTTATCTCATTAAGAGCAACAGACAGTATATTATGCTTTTAAAAAAAGGTCAGAACATTGGAAAGAAGGAAGGGATATTTTACATAAGTTATTCACAATTGCAATACAGCTTTTGGAAGAACATAAGCTGGTGACACTGTGTTGAAAAACAAGATATATTAGGAGCATGTGGCAGAAGTAAACAAAAATCCAGCACCTAGCATAGCCAGTTATAACAAATTATATTGTTATTTCATTATGTGAAAAGCTGAAAAGGCAAACCGTTTAGAATTCAACATTTTTTCATTTAAAGCTTGTAAAATGCTAGCCATGATCAATAAACAAAACAAACACTCCCTCTAAAAAGGATGGATATGTTTGTTGAACAACCTGAAAAATTATCTACCCAATGCATTTTTAGTTTATAACACTTGATTGATTCAATGCTCTGGAGGGGGAAAAGAAAAAGCAAGCTTCCTCTGTAACTAAATGAAGAGTTTCAGATCTACACGCCACTGTCACAAGGACTTGCTCAGACATGTCTCTATTGCAGAGAATATAAATTATCCTCATACATATCAATACTTACAAAGCTTGCTTGACAAACACAGTACATTGAAACCGATGCTAAGGAGAAAAAAAATGCACTTTGTTTCTTCCCAAACACGTAGTGAATCAAAGAACATTGGTTTTCAGCAACTTTTTATATATTAGTAAATTGTCTAAAGTAGCACCCACAGCAGACTTCTGTAAAACTTTTTTCCAGTACATTGCAGTGACTACACAAATATTAAGATGTCTATGACTATTTTTATTTCTAAAATAGTTTAGGATAGTAATGCTGCCTTCTGAATCATCCTCAGTTCTGCATTCATTGTAAATATCTTTATATCTAAGACTTGGAAAAGGTATGAATATTATTTAACATTTAACTGCTATATATAGAGAATGCATGTAAGTAGATGTATCAATACTCTTTCAAAAAAAATAATAAACCCTCAATGGAAACTTTCAAACAGCCTAACAGGAAAACTACACAATGTTTTGTCCTAAGAAAATAGTCAGAGAAAACAGAATTGTGCAGCATTGCTCTTGCAACAATAACAGAAGTGTATCCTCCCAACCCGAAATTTCCTCAACCAACATTCTTTAACACACTTTTCCCCCTCCCAAGAAATAAGGAGAAAAGAGATGAGTGAGTACAAACCTTAAGTCTATCCCAAACCACTACATCCGCTGTTCACAAATCGTGAAGTGACAGGTGCAACAGAGATCGTTTTAGGGTTGGTTTGTTCTTGGGTTTTTTTTCATTCTAGGAATATATCTCCACCCATAAATATCGACGAAAACACCTATTTAGGACTAAGCCTGAAGAAAAAAAAAAAAAATAACAGTTTCGTTCCCTAAACTACGAAAGCAGTTCAATAAATGGAAGACAGGACACTCGTAGTACCCGGCAGCCGAACCTGACCCATCATTCTGCCGGCCCGGCTCGGAGCACCCCACGCCTCTGGGCAACACCGGGGAAGCAAAACCCGGACGGGTCCGGGCACCTCACCCTCCCCGCTCGTTTCACGAATAGACGGAAGCATCTCCCGCCCCTTCCCGCCGCCTCCACCATCTTTGATTAGGGAAAAGTTTGGCGTTCACCCCCCTCAGCAGTCCTCCCCTTCCCTTGAATCCCGCCGGTTTGAGGGGAGGAAGAGAGGCTACATCTCCTCACCCTTGAAAGCAAGCAGAGCCGGAGAGACGCTACGCCTCACTAAAGATAAAGCAAATACCTCTGCACAAACAAGACAAAGCAAACATCGCCCCGGGCAGCACCGTCGCCCTTGGTAGCGCAGTTCCCCTCACCTGGGGGCACTGAGGCGAGACCCACCGGCGCCGCCACAGGAACGACGAATCCAAGATGGCGGCCGTGCAGCGCCGGAGTGAGACTACATCTCCCAGCACGCTCAAAGGGCAATGGCGCCCGGACTCGCGGCCGTGCGGGGCAGGACTACAACTCCCGCGGGGCTCCGCGGCTGGGCGGGGTGCTCGTGGATGGTGGAATAGGGCGCCCGCCTTAACCTAAGATGGCGGCGGCGGCGGCGGGAGCGCGCTGAGCGGGTGCCCGGCAGGCGGACGCGCGCTCGCCCCGCCTCCCCTCCCTGTCCCGGTGTTGTGGCTCTGGCCGCGGGCGGGGTCTGCGGGGCCGCGGCGAGGGGAGCCCGAGGCTGCGAGCCTGGTCGCCGGCCGTTCGCTGGCAGGGGCGGGCGGCGCTCGGTGACGGCACCCGCTCGAGTAGAGCCCGGCGCTCCGGTCCCGTCGGCAGAAGAAGGCTGCTGTGGGCGGGGGCCGCTCCGGCTCTTTCCCAGCTCGGCGGTGGCTGCGGCTTCGGTCTCCATGTCGGACAACCAGAGCTGGAATTCCTCCGGTTCCGAGGAGGACCCCGAGACCGAGCTCGGACTGCCTGTTGAGCTCTGCGGGGTGCTCAGCAAGGTAAGCCGCCTCTACCCCATTCCTGCCGCCCTGCCGCCCCCATCCTCCCCGCTGTCAGCCCCGACCGCCCCGGGGGCTCGGGCCGAGGGGCCCGGTGGCGGGGGGGGGGGGGCCGGGCGGCTCCGCGGGCGGCGCTGGCACGGCCGGGGCACCGCCACCTGACGGCGGAGCCGCTGCCAGGCAGAGCCGCGGCGCCGCCGGGCGCCCCCTCCCTCAGCCCCGCTTCCCCCGCGGCCGAGGGGAGCCTTTCCTCCAGCACAGAGCCGCGGTCCCCGCCGCCCCCCGACCGCAAGCCGCGGGGCTCCGGCGGCCGCGCCGGGAGGGCGTCACCCCCGGGGCTGGGGCTCCGGCCGGAGCGGCGCCGGGCCTGGGTGTCTCGGCTACCCGGGAGCTCCCGGAGGCGCCCGCAGCCGGTCGTGTCTTCCCCGGGAGCAGGCGCGGCTTTGAGTGCAAGTATCGAAACAGGGCAATGAAATACTCCTGCGGCGAGAGATAACGGGAGGAGCGGAAAAGGAAAATGGCTATATGGCTTGTTTCCCCTTTTAAAAATAACCGTAGTTATTTTCTGTTTTGCCGCTGAAAATAGGGTGACTTCCGAGCGTGTGTCGGTTTATACTGGGAAATTTTATTTTCAGAAGTACTTTGGAGTAGAATATTAAATTGCTTGGTTTTTATACGGATGTTTTTTTATTATTATTAGAGAAAGTGTATTCAGGATAACGTTGAAATATCTGTAAGATTAAAGCACTGTGTTTTGAGTTTTTTTTCCTGTGCTACGCGATAAGGCTAGGCACAAGCCAACGTAAGAGGCACGGGATACAGAGCTCTTACACTGCCCTGAATGCGTAGAAAATAGCCATAACTGAGTTCACACTGTTGTGAGGGACTTTGTGAACCCCTGCCAGCCTGAAAATGTTTCTAACCCCAGAGGAAGAGGAACGGTTAGAAAAAGAGAAGGATTTCTGCTTCCATTTGTAAGATTTTATCTAATAGTGGATGGGGGAAGGAGGGAATGAGATGGATATGAGATGGTGTTAGAGCAGTTACAGTAAGAGATTTTTGTTTGGTTTTGTTTGCGTTATTTTCACAGCAAAGTTTTCATTGGGTGAGATGCTTCTGTCTGTTAGACGGGAAGTAATTTGTAGGATGTAATTAATTTTTGTGTTAGCAGATTAAATACGAAGTCCAGGTGCTCTTTCTCAGTGGTGTAGCAGGTGAAGCCACGGCTTCAGACATTCTAGCTGAGGTTTATGAACGCTTCTTACTTTTCTGGATAATTATGCTGAGTGTAGCATAATCCCATGTAGTCTTTCCCATGAGAACCCGGAATTTAATCTGAATAGTCAAGTGTGGTGAAACCTGTCACAATGAGTATGTTTGAGGGGTAGGGTTGCCTTTTGTTAGTTGATACCTCAGTAATTATTGAGGTAAACTAATTAAAATGGAATGGTAGCATACTGAACTTTCTTCTAAGGAAATAATCTATTTTTAATAACTTACTATGTACAGTTAAGTTCTAAAATCGTAGAAGTAGGCTGCAGTTCACTTTGTGCATAGTAGTTTCAGTAGTTCTGCCTTTCTGTAAAGAGAAGAGCTGTGAAGGAAATGGAGTAATTTGGTGAGAGAAACTTGTTAGAAGTGTATCCTGCTGGTCTTTTGAAATGTTTTGAAACTCTAGACTTTTTTCCATTGTATTTCCTGCTAATGATTTTAAGGTGGGTACGAAGAAAGAAGTTCAGTGGAAAAGGCTTTCAGGAAGCGCGAGAATCTAGATGCTTGGATAAACACGTTTTTTCTCTCCCAAAACCTTGTGCCTACCCAAGTGTACTTAAAGAAGTCTCTTAATTCATGGTGCATTTGGATTGCAACAGCAAGCTTTGATTGCAACAGCAGATGCAAGATTCACTGCTATTTATGCTTCTGCTAACTTTTTCAGAGAAGGAAAGGCCCTTTTCCTTGCTTTTTTTTCCCCCCCAAGATAACTTTGGACTCTGCCTTTCACATCCTGGGAGGAGTTGGGAACATGAGAGATAGGAAAAGAGGAAGGCAGGAAATAATACACCTTTATGACTGCTTGTGCTACCACTTCATGCACTAGGAACACTTGAGGCTTTCTTTAAGAAATGCTGTATTTAGCAATTAAGAGATGAAAAAGGGCTTTATATTTTAAGAACCAATCAAGGTCTTGCCTATGTTTGAAAATTGTTAAGAATTTCTCAGCTATAATTTTTATCCTTAGACCTCATTATCTTATTACTAAAGTTAACATGTAATTATGGAATATGTGTTAACTAATGCATGTAGTATGAAGTGGGAACGAGACCGTTAGTTGACTTTTCCCCCTCACCTTTTTAGACAAAAAGTGATGATTGATGGATTGATTTAAATGTTAACCAGACTTTTTTCGTCAAAGAACATCTGTCAAAATCAAAGAAATGCTTGCATGATGAGGTTGATTTCAGTGCTTTTGTTTCTATTTTCATCAAATTTGCAACATTTGCACCACGATCCATTAATGAGTATCAGTGTATTGTCAGAATTATAGGACAGTCCTGATTTTCTGTCAGTGTCAGACGATTCTGTGAAGTTCATATGATTCTACAAACTGCAGTCAGAAAGATGTTGCAAATATAAGAATAGTAATCAGAACTTTTGGTCACTTCTTACTAGACCTCTCTAGAATTAATCCAGAATTTGTTCCCAGAATATTGGTTTTATTGAGTGTGTGAATGTGAAGTCCCTAGAAGAATCTGAATAGCAAAAACATGATTGGATGTCTGTTGATAACCAAGTATCTTCTTAGTGAAAGTAGGTAGAATTAAATCCTAAAGCAGTATCTATGGGCAATATTAAATTAATAAAGCACTGAGTCCTCTAGGCACTACAATACTTATTTACTGTGCTGTGGGATAATGACATGCTTGTATTTATATAAAGAGAACTTTATATCATATTTTATATAAAATAAATTATTCTATGTTCTGCTCAAGTCTTTCGGCCTAGCTCCAGATATTAAATTAACTCGCCTTAGTCATTAATGTCTGATTTTTGCCCCTCCCCTGTTTTCTTCAATTTGTGTTATCAGTATGTTCATTGCCTTTATTGTAACTGGCCTTGGCAGTGCAGTTGGAGTCCAGGCATCTGTTGTCTTATTGATCCTTTTTTAACAAAAACCTGCTTTTTTGTTACTTTAGGAGTTTGTAAAATTCTTCTAGGAGCTCTGAGCAGAATAAAGTTCTCATTTGGAAGAACTTGTAAAAATAAGCTGCCTTTTTCTTCGGGTGCTCAACAGCCTAGAAAATATTCATCATTCTTTTTTTTATTGCTATCTTTCCATTGGCCAATCTCTGGAAATTTTTTTTGCAGTGGACCAACTACATTCATGGGTGGCAGGATCGATGGGTAGTTCTGAAAAGCAACACACTCAGTTATTACAAGTCTGAAGATGAAACAGAGTATGGCTGCAGAGGCTCTATCTGCCTGAGCAAGGCTGAGATTACAGTAAGTACAATTTTATTATTGCCATCATTCACGATTTGAGGTGCTATGTATTTGTGTCTGGTGGAAGCAAACAAGAGTATGACAAATTCTTTTAGATCATCTATTTGTGACACTGGCATCAGTGGAACGCTGTGGAGCAGAGCAAGGAATTCGTAATAAAAAAAACAGCTCTTTTAATTTGTGGCTTTGGCAAACAACTTTTCATTTCTTATATTAGAGGGGTTTGTGGGTGGGTTTTGTGTGTGTCTGCTTCTCAAGGCTGCAAAGTTTTTTCCGTGGGTCAGTTTAAGACCCCAGACCAGCTTCCCAGAGGAGGTGCCATCCTTCACAGTCCTTGCTCCAGAAAGAGGGTAGTGGTTCTTTGACTGTGATCCTTGACTTTCTGAACGCAGCTCTGTAGGTTTCCAGACAAAAACCTTCTTCTCTGTGCTTCTTTCTCTGAACAAGTTAGTGTGTTGCTGTTTTTGTGAAATGCCGAAAGAAGGTCTGGAATAGATTGGTAAGAGTAAAGAGCCTATAAATAAATGAGTAAGTGTTATGAGGAGTGGCTGAGAGGGCTGGGGTTGCTTGGCCTGGAGAAAAGGAGGCTGAGGAGGGGCCTTATTGCCCTCTAAAACTACCTGAAAGGAGGTTGCAGCAAGTTGTATTTCAGTCTCTTCTTCCAGATAAGAATTGAAAGGATCAGAGTAAATACCCTCAGGTAGTCTCAGGGGAGGTTTAGATTACACAGTAAAAGGCTTCATAGAAGGGGCTGTAAAACATTGAAACAGGATGCCCGTGGTAGAGGTGGAGTTACCATCCCTGCAAGTGTCAAATAAGCATGGATGTGGCACTTGATGGCATGATTGAATGGTGAGCGTGGTGGTGCTGGGTTGATGGTTGGACTTGCTAACATTAGAGTTTTTTCCCAACCTTTATGACTCCATGAAATCTTAAAAAGATGAATTGGCCTTAGAAGATACAGAAAAAAAAAATCTGCTTTTTTGGCTTTCAGAATTACAATGTATATTATGACTAATGGTTGTTAAAAAGCATGCTGTAGTCTTTCTGCAATACCATTAAATTGTCTGTCCAGTTATGTGATCTAGAGTGAAAACAGCCAGACTTTCACTAGCACACAAATTCCTAAAGTAATGCTAAATCTCAGCATGTATGTTCTTTTTCCACCAAATATGTGGAATTTTTTCAAGCTATCTTAAGGATGACAAATGAGAAGTATTATTCCTTACTAATAATCAGCTTAGAAATAGAATTTTGTTAAACACCTCTTGGTTTGGAGAAAAAAAAAGACTGGATTGATTACATCAATGTATTTTGGAGAAAAGCTTGTGAAGAAAAGGAAATTTTTACATTTAGATGTCTGGCAAGTATTGTAGGTATCTAAAAGTTTAAACAGATCATTTAATGTGTTTAAGCTATGTTTTTTAAACTGTTTGCACTTCTAAAGCTTCTTCAAGATGCAGCTTAATCAGGAATTTATTGTACAGACAATCTCTAGGAGTTCTCAGTGAGGTGTGTCTGTGGCAGTCTGTTGAGCCTGTCTCTTGATCAGAATTTCCAAAAATGTCTCAAGAAGCGAGAGCTTTGCATGCCAACCAGTCAGAGAGAGACAGGAAGGTGCTGGCAAGGATGTAGCCAAAGGGCACCTGCAGGCATGGTGTACAGCACATCTCAGCAGCCTGAATTCCGTCCAGTGGTGGTGGTGCAGTGAGGTTACAGTACCACCGTTGCTGCTGGAATGTTTTGGTACCTTGCAGTTTACAAAGGGGAGCTGGAGAGCGTGTCTTCAGACTAGGGTGTATGTAACACTGGTACTTCTTACAGGTAACTTTTTCCCTCTGGCACTTGTTAGATCTGGCAACTTGGAGTTGAATTGATGCATCTGTTTTTAAGTTCTCTAACTTGTTGATTACATGGAGAAAGAATTAAAAAGCATCCATGGTTCTAAAGGTTAATCTGATGTTTTAGTTCCGTTTTTGTTCAGGCTTTGTGAATGGTATTTGACAGTTCTGTTGATAGATGGCATCCCTGAAAGCTACTAAGTTCCAGTGAGTTATATCTAGCTGCAATTAAAATTATTGTTGTGGAAATTTTAGAAGTTGAGGAATACTGTTGGATCATTTCATGTCTCTAGGATATAGAAATATACTTTTGAAGCTGTCTTGTAATTATTCTCTCTTTGTTTTTCAGAGTTTATACTTTTAAGCCAGAGTTTTGCGATCTACGCTTCTGATTTGATAGTTGTTTAGTAGCAAATTGCATAATGTATTTTTTTAACTTAAGTTTTCAATTGAAAATTGATTATGCTCAAAGATAAATGCTTAAGATATTCTTCCTGAGGTACATAGTTGATCTTTACGTCTGTATCCCTGTAATTTCTTCACTAATTTTAAGCTTTCCAGCATGTATTTAAATGCATAGGCAAACACCAGTAGCTGATAAAATAAGTGTTGAAATGATAATGTGTGAAAACTACCTTTACTGTCGGTGAAACTTATTGTTTATTGAATGATTTGTAATTAATTTGGTAAGATGGGGATGCCAGCTTTCTTATTGGCTTAATGTTCAGTTGCACTGAGTTGATGTAGTTGAGATCTTAATCTTTAATATTTTTCAACAATCTTTCACTGTACTGTAATTTCAGTTTCCGTTGATTTTGCTGATCCAGAGTCAGATGTGTTGACTACTTGTATCTTAACCTGTATTTCAGTAAGGTTTTCTGTAGTAGGAGATGGTGTTCATGACTGTGATGTTCTCTTGTAGGAAAGAGTGCCTGCTTTTTCGTAAAACTTTCTTTTAGGCCCTTGAATTAGGTATGCATGTTTGAATTTGATGGGGAATGTAATGATTTTCTGTGCATAATTAATTGTACTGTTGTTATAGAATGACC
Organism: Cyanoderma ruficeps; assembly: GCA_008694505.1. Taxonomy (NCBI): domain Eukaryota; kingdom Metazoa; phylum Chordata; class Aves; order Passeriformes; family Timaliidae; genus Cyanoderma; species Cyanoderma ruficeps. The sequence continues at coordinate 1,164,940 of VZDJ01000135.1, forward strand.
ACATTTTGTTAATGTGCCAGCATAGACTTGGAAGGTTGTTGTCACTAAGTAGTCTTACTGTACTTTCAGTAATGAAGACAAGTCTAATTAAAAGGTATAGTATTAGTTGAGATATGAATGCTGTATGCAGAAACCCACAGTTGCTTCTGCTCTTGTTTTATCATTTGTATTGCATGGGGTAGGGATAGATAAATAATTTTATAGGGATATTTTGTAAGACATTCATCTCTTCCCTTTATTTGATGAAAGAATACCAGTTAAATTCATGCTTATTAGCATGAAAAGCTTTTTTGTGTGTTTCAAGTGCAGAATTATATTGTCATACATCCAGAACAGGTATGGCTGTGTGACTGTGACCTTTCACTGAATAAAAAATATGGGATCTGATTGGCCTGCTGGTACTGAAAAGGGCTGATTTCTCTGGAATAGAGGAGCAAAAGAAGAGTATTTATTGTATACTCACTGGATCAAGTTAATGAACTGGCCATATGAGCTAAGTTTGGGGAAGGATGATGAAAGTCAGTATATGATGATAACTGACTTGCGTTTATCCACATTAGACAAAACACTTCAAAGGTGTTTAATTGGTTTGTAACAGGCTGGAGGCTGAAACTGAAGGTGAAAGTTCTGCTATGTGATCAGTGGATGAGATGAAATTATGGACCTTATAAAGAGTTCATATATGGACAAACTTAAGCTTTGTTATATTAATCTAGCATGGTCATACTAAATTACTGCTGTTGATGGTAGTCAGTGCCAATTGGTCTTTATTAAGGATACCCTTCTTTATTTTAAAGCTTTGTAGTTCTTTCATTCTTGAAGTCAAACTTCCAGTGGGAAATTCTGTGCACAAGGTTAAGAATGGATGTTCATGGCAGTCCTGTAACTGTGGATCCCTGGGGCATGGTTTTGGAGTTGGAAGGTCTAGGGTCTGTTACTAAAAGAACAAAAAGAAAATGCCCTGTAGATCTGGAAGTCTAGCTTTTAGGTAGCCTGGTCCATAAGTTTGTACTGTCTTTGCCTTGATTGCTGTGTCTGTTCTAGTGCCATCACCACTGTTGCATGGAGTGACTTGCACTAATTCATGTAGTCACAGCATGATAAATCAGGAATAACATGGTATGCTTGAACCCCCACTTCAGGCAATCTAAGAGGAAGGCCAACACTAATTTAGTCGTGGTAGAAATTTATATTAATAGATTCTCAAATCTCTTTATAGAATTCTTAATAACAAAGTGTTTATCTGGTGTATTCTAGGGGTTTTGCCTCAGAGTAGCTCTTCTGCATGGATCTATATGGAAGATCTTGAAAAATGTTTAGAGAAGTATAATGATTTAAGATTGCTTAAGCTCAGCTATGTGTGAACTTTGTATTTTTTTGTCCCTAGAGGTGACTACCTACAGAGGAAGAGTTCCAGAACCTTATGTTCCAACTTAAAACTACTGATGGAGTCTATATTTATCGTATAATCTGACAAAATTTCCTGTGTTTATTATTGATACAGAAAAACCTTTTGGTTTTAGTTGCTTAAACCAGATGCAGTAACTGTGATGCAGAGGTTTTCCTTGGCTTTGGTTATACTGCAGTGATGTATATGAATATCACGGCCTTTATGGAAACTTGTTACATGTGTTTGTAGGTTGGAGACAGAAATTATGACTCGAGTCCTCTTGATCATAAGACAAACAGCCTGTTTGATTATCTGGAACCTTCTTATACAGGGAGTTAAAAACTCCCGGATCTAGACAACTGATTGATCTGGGTCTTAACACTGCCCAGCTCCCTGGCCAATGATACATCTGCATTTAGGGTTGGAAGGGATTAGTTGAGTTTAAATCCATCCTGTGATTGTTCACCTAGGGACTTGTTTATTGAACTAGGAAAGCCAAATTGGGTTTCTTCTTATAGCCAGATTTATCTGTTTAGCTACAGACTAGCTGTACTGTGACAATTTATCCTTCTGGTTATATTAAAAAATGTAAAAGTGTTCTTTATTATCTCCTGCAAGAGCCTTGCAGTTAGGATGGCGAAGACAACATGATGACACAGATATCTCATGTATCATTTGGAGTTGTGACATTCGCATTTAGGAGCTGTTAAAAGGGTAGCCAGCAATAGAAGTTTTTAAGATGGAGTTACAATTTTACAACTTAACACTACAAATAATAAACAATCTAACTCAAAACCATTTTAATTAAAAAACATGCATCTTTTTGCCACTGATGTTTTCTAAATATTTGAGTTTTGGGGTTCAAGTAGGGTGATGAGTAAATTGTCTTACAATTGACAATCTTCTGCTTCTGACAAGCTGTCAGTTTGCTAGGTTATGTTGTGAATTGATGTAAAAACATGAGAAAAATATGAGAACACGAGAGCACCCAAGACTTTTGAAAAATACGTACTTTTGAATGAAATCAACAAGGTGAAACTTATAACTGCCTATATGCTTTACTATCACCCAGTGTCTGCTACTGCTGAGGAACCTCCTTCACAATGAGGTTTTGGAAAGCCTTTTCTGGATGAGGCCTTTATCTCAAAGGAAAAGCTTCAGCTTTTGCAAAGCCAAATCAGCTAGTGAAAGTGACTTGCTTTCATTTTTGGAACAGAAACGCCCAGGTTTGATACTTTTTCTGCCACTTAAGGTCCTAGCCTGGCTAGGGCTATAGACCTAGGCTGGGTGGAGCTTCTCTATCGTATCTCTAAAAGAAATCTTTTAGTAATAATGCATAGAACAGCAGGTTTTGTCATCTATCCTTGGCTAAATAATCAATGATGATGTAGGAAGTTTATAGATGGCTATAACTATATACATATGTATACAACTCCTTTGAAAGTATTATTTACATTTTTTTCACAAACAAACCAATTCAGAACTATCACAGGAAACATCTCTTTATCTTAGTTATGCTTAACAGGTCATATGATTAAAAGTGACATGTCCTTGTATTAATAATGTCTTTAAAACATTTGATTCTTGCAGTTTTTGAGTAAAATCATAAGTAAATTGTCATTCTAAGGGTTTTATAGATAGTTTAAGGTGTATATTTGGAGCTTTCAAATTTCTCTTATGAAGGCTTCTTCACTTGGTCGTGATCCTTGGATGCTAGTTGTAGACTAATCTTAAAAGAAACTAGTAAGCATTATTGAAATAAAATGCAAAATGTTACTGCTAATCTTGCTGTCTAAAATACTTTTGAAATAACGTTAACAAGTTAAAGAAAACTCCATGAAGCAGTGAAAGGCATATGTGCATTTTCCTTATAACTTTGGGATTTTACTCACTAAAAGTTGCTAAGTCTCCATATTGACTAAATTTATAAAAAAGGGTAGTATCTCTGCAACACAGGGTAATTGTTTATAGAAGATCCATAACTGGGAAATATTAGTAATATGGTTGGAATAGAGGTGTCACCTGTGTTTCTTAGCAAGAAAGCCTCTTTTAGCACTATTCAGGTGAGGAACTCTAGGTGAATATTGGCACAAATATTGTATGAATATATTACATGTATCAGTATGAGTCATTAGTATGTTATATTAGTATATCAGTATGTTAATATCTTCTTATATATGGTTTTTAACTTTTTTGTAATCTTCAGTTACTTTAATTCTATGACTAACATCTGTGTATTTAATTGTAAAAACTCAACATTAAAAGTCATGATTATATTTTAGTTTAAAAATAAGAATTTAAAAAATAAAAAAATGTGTGATCAGTATTTTAAATATGAAAGGTAGTTATGGTTGGGTTTCTCATTCTAGTGATAATCTTTTTACATTAGGGAAAATGTAAGGTGGAAGTTGTTTTCTATTTCTTTGAAAAAGAAATATCAGTTAATTTCTACTTGAAAGGATATCTTACTAATTGGAATTATTACAGGAGCCTCTATTTATAAAAAGCAATCTTAAATTAGGAGTTTGGGATAGTGGTAACACAGGCATAATATCAGCACTGGCTCCTTAAATCGTGTAGGAATTGCTATTTGAATAGTAAAGGTAGAAAATTTCTACAAATTAGCTGTAGGAAGCTACAAGTTTAGCTCGTAGATGCAAACACTCTTGACAGCATTTGATAATTTAAATTTGAAACAGTGGATTTTGTTTTTCAGGTTGATGGAGCAGGCATGATGCCTGCAGAATACACAAAATCAAAATCAATTAAGTATTGTACTATAAACTTTAGGACATATTTGGCAAACTGTTGTTCGTATTCATAACATTGGCGTGACACCTTCACACTAACCACGAAAGAGCTAGCTAACAAGGGTATGTTATATGAATTTGCATATGCAAATGCTGCTGTCCTCCCTCTTGAGGAAGGGGCCATTAAAATAGCCTGATCTTTTCTTCTATTTAGTATTGGCATATTAGAGTTTGTAGGGTATGAGAGCCTTGGCAGAGTCAAAGCAGTGGCCGGCAGGGTGGCTGTGGGGCTTTGCTCACGTCCTGGAGGGCGGCCGTGCTTTGCCAGGCAAACGCTGCTGTACGTGTGGGGAGTAGGAACTCAGAGCTGCCTTTGTCAGCATTGCCTTGCTGTTAAGTTCTTTGGTTTGCTTCTTTACTGCCTACATGCAGGGAGTTGTTGATGTCCCACCAGGCTTGCTGAGAGGGTGGCCCACCCTTGGCTGCCATGTGGCGGCTGTGCCATGTGGCTGGTGCCATTTTTTTGGGATAGCCCATTCACAGCTGCCCCCATGGCACCATGGCCCTGCAAGGCCTTCCCTCTCTGCCTTCGCTGCCACTTTATGCTCACTGGGCTCCCTGCAGGGGCTTTGCCATGTCCTGGTCCTTGGTCCCATTATAGGGGCAGGTGTTTGGGAACCCTCTTTTTGGTGTGGTGGCTTTGTGGCACAGTTGGGGTTGGCTCAGAGCACCATGCGGTCGCAGGTGTCTTCTAGATACGGCGGGCTCATCGCTGCTGTCGTGGCACTGCATTTTTGCATATCTGTGCCCTCCTTCCCTGCTGCTGCACCTCCACAGAAGGCATATGGAGAGGGGATACGTTGCTGGAAAGGGTCTTCCCTGGCTCCAGCCAACGCCACGTGGCACATGGTGCCATGGGCTCTCTCGGGACACTGTTGCGGCTTCCCCCAGGGTTAACCAAATTAGGGGATCAAGGGCCATCTTTTGGTTCTCCTCCCCTAGTCCCAGCATGTTGGAACATCCGTGGATGGGAGGGAGAGGGAACTCTGCAGACCTGAGACACTCTTGAGAGAACACGTGGTTTTATTGCAAGGGTCGTGGGTGAAAAGGGCCTGCCTTCAGCCACCAGCCTTGGCTGAAGGGAAGCCCCAAAGAGAGAGGGAGAGAGAGAGGGTAAGAAGTAAGAGGGGTGGCAGGGGTAAGCGAAGTAAGGTAAGAGAGGGAGGACCTTGTTACAATACATTATATCTCCTTTTGTGTTGAATATTCTAATTTACAGTGACCAACCTGCACGAGATACAAAACCTACAGACTTTGCATACACCCTATGAGAACTACTGTATTACCATATCGCTCTGTATTCTAAACTCTAAAGGCTGTCTTCATATCTATCTTTTCCCTGATACCTTGGCAGGGTGGAGCTACACCCTTGAGTCCCTTGGTGTCCCATTGTTTGTTATCATTTAACCTAACTCCCAGCTAATCACTGTGTTCCTGCCTGCCATGCCTACATCTCAAAACTAGCTTTCATTTCTATTTCACTCACAGGTTTTATATTCTCAGTATCTCTTGCCAGGCAGTCGTATTTGTAAGCTTTTCCTGTCCCATCTTTCCCAACACCAGCAGACTTGCAGGCTCTCGCTGGCTGCGCAGAATGGGTCGATATCATTGCTGTTGTGGTTGCCAGGCAACAGGATTTGTCGGTGGTGGTTGGAAGCTCCGCTCCGCTCTGCTGGAATCTGGGGCTGCTCACAGCCAGTACGATGCGATGTCCCATGGTCCCAGGCGCCACCTGTGCTGGCTGGGCCTCCCAGTGTCTTGGGCGCTGACTGTGGCGCTGGCTGCCTCAGTTTTTCCCAGGTTTCTTGACACTGGACTGTGGATGCAGTTGTATGTGGCAGCCTGCAGTCCCAGGCACCGGTGGCTCCGCCGGGGAGCGTGGCACAGAGACAGCTCCAACGACAGGGCTGCCGGCTTCTCTTCCAGCCTCTGGTGACACGGCACCATTTCCTTCAGTTTTTGGTGGGCACACCAGTGGAAGTCCTTCTTGAATGCCATGGCAGGGGCGACTCCAGCTGCTGCTTCTGCATGCTTGGCATGGCATCTCTCCCTCTGCGGCTGCCTCCTGCGCTCCGCCATTTTGGACGAGAGGCTCTGGTGCCTCATGCTCTCTGCCATCTTGGGTGACCCGCGTCTGAAGCAAGTGCCATGTTGGGGTTTTTTGGCGGGCTGTCTCTGTGGTGCGTTACGGGGCGTGGAGCCCAAAGATAGCCCCTGTAGCTGGGGCATGGGCAGACCTGGGCGTTCTGAGGATTTACCTGGCAGCAGCGGGGGAGCTCTGGCAAAAAATGGCTGTTCCCTCTCTCGATTTTTCACCTACTGCTTTGCTCCACTCCATGTCCCCGGTGGGCATTTCAGCCAGTGGTGTCCGCGGCATCTTTACTGCCATTTCTACATCCCATTTGGCTTCCAACCACACCAGCAAGTCTGAAACAATTTTACAGGGCTTTATGGTGTTCAGTCTGTGGTTCCCAGACCACGCCAGCAGGGCTAGCAACGCCTGCTGCATATACTTTACTCCCCTTTTTGGTAAAAGGAGAATCCATACCTTGATGATGGGATTTTCTAACAGTGAAGAACATCCTCTCATTTCTTCGGCACAGTTTTTTGTTTACAAAGGGTATTTATAAAGGGGAATCTGGATTTTTGGCAGCTTTCCACTGCATACAGCTCTTCTTGCTGTATTATTGCAGCTTTTCACTGCTGGTTTGGCGGCTGTCCATGCACTCTCTGTTTTTTTCAGCTTCTTCCGCTGTTTTGGACAGGCTCTGCATGTGCCATCCTCTGTTTATTTCCAGTATTTTGCTCCTTTGGTGGCTCTTCTCTCACACTCTGGTCGCTCTTCACGTCGTTTTGGTCAGCTCTTCACGCCACCAAACTTTTATACCACCTGATGGGATGTTCTGTCTCCCTCCACTCTGCTTGTGGCATGGCTGTCGTCCTCACACAGGGGCACCACGTCTTACATGTGGTCCTAGGATGGAGGCAGACATTATGACTGGGGTCCTCTTGATCATAGGACAAACAGCCTGTTTTATTGTTTGGAACCTTCTTATACCGGGAGTTAAAAACTCCAGGATCTAGGCAACTGATTGATCTGGCTCTTAACACGACCCAGCTCCCTGGCCAATGATACATCTGCACTTAGAGTTGGAAGGGATTGGTTGAGGTCTCTGTTTGAGTTTAAATCTATCCTGTGATTGTTCACCTAGGGACTTGTTTGTCGAACTAGGAAAGCCAAATTGGGTTTCTTCTTATAGCCAGATTTATCTGTTTAGCTACAGACTAGCTCTGCTGTGACAGAAACTTGCTCTTGGTTTCTTGTTTGGGGTTTTTGGAGTACTTCGTTTTTATTGTGTTGTAAATAGACAATTAGACAGTTCTGTGGAATTGCCTGAACTAGGACTGAGCAATCAATTCAGTTTCCATAGTGGAGATACTTTCAAGTAAACTAGTTTGTTGGGGCTTTTTTCTTCCAGAAACAGCAATTGGAAAGCACAGTTGCTTAATGAAGGCAGTAATTACATTTTATATTAATATAGAAATTGCAAGCCAGCCATTTAGCTTTAGAATGAACTTCTAAAAGGTGTGGGGGTTGAATATCTATTGTGAATATCTGGAGCTCAGGAAAAGCAATAAGATAGAAAATGGAAGTCTGTTTAAGGAAGAGCTTAGTGAATTGTCTTAGCTTTTTTCCCTCCCTAAGTAATAAATTGTTGTTGTAAAGAACTTAACAAATATTCATTTTATAAATTAGGAACATGTAAACATGTTACATTTAGTTTACAAAAAGAACAAGAGCACTGTACATGAAGAAGCCAAACTGGCAGTTTTCAATTTTAAATTTCTCATTTCCATATATATAGTCTGAGAAGAAACTGACATGTTTGTACCCAGTAATCAACCACTAAAAATAAAAAGCTTACTCCACTTCTTAAAGATATGGTTAGTTGAACAGCCTCCTTTCCTCACTCTAGTGGTATTTCTGTTTTATTTATAGAGTGATACTGCCCACCATTAATAATTGGGTGCTTGTGAGAGGAAAAGTAGAGATTGACATTTTTAAAAATAGATTGGCAAGTTAACAGAAAATGCTTCATGCGTTCATCCATTAAAACACATGCAAAACCTTCCTTCCCATGAGTTTTTTTCGCACAAATGTCAAACCCTGCAAATCTCTAAGTTTTATAATAAAGATGTGTATTTTTAATTGAAGGAGGTTGGTCAGTGCTAGAGAAACGTTCTTAGTGGCATGGGGAATCGTGTCTTGCAAAACAGACTTCCAAAGATTCATCTTGATGTTAACAGTGTATTGATTACACTTTGTACAATGTGAAATCTTAACAGTATTTTGGATTCAGTTGAAGTGATAGTGTATAGAAGTGGTATGGAAGAAACAAAGTTTGGATTTACTTTTTTTCCTAGCTACTGGGTCAAAATTTGATCTTGCTAACATACCTGCTTACCGTAAAAGCATATTGTAATTGCAGTTTGTATCTACTGTTAAGTTTGCTTGAGTTAGTTAAGTTGAATGGGAACTGATAGGTTTTAGTTTGTGGAAGTTTTATTAAAAAAGCTAAGCCATAATTCCATGCCCTGGGCAGAAACACTAGCAGTAAATTTGTAATAATTGCTAATTGCTCAGGAAAATATTGTTTCCAGCTGTCTGAGGCTGGAAAACAATCTGGTATAGCTTGATGTGATGGGCATTTAATTGAATAATTAATTTTCTGTAATTTGATAAAGTGCCTTTTCAGCCTTAGTTGCTACTAAAAAAATGGCCAGAGTAAACTAAGACATAATACAAGCCCTAACTAGGTCAGGGTTTATTTAGGACATGTGACAATTATTACTGTTAGGCTTGATTGCGTCTCAGTCAAGTAGTTAAATTGGGACTGGTGGGAGATTTCGGCTAAATGGGAAATGGATATTCCAAATAGAGACAAATGTGGTCTGGAATACTTACTCATATGTGAAAGGCCTGAGGTGATTTTGTTCTGGAGAGGAAAATGCCAAAGAGCAACAGGATAGAGAGGAAGGGAAAGGGAGTAAATGCCTAGGAGATAATGACACTGGGCCGCTGCTGGTGTGGCATGTGGAAGTTGCTTGAAATCCAGGATTATTCTGGACAATTAGTTTTGGGATTCACATCCTCTGTACAAATCTATGTATGCCTCTGAGTTACCTGAACCAGCCATTGATGGCTTGATGTGAAGATGTGTGTATATCTTGAAGTTCTATAAAGTGCTAATATCCTTGTCAAGCAAAAAACAATTATTTGGCATGGTGGAGAAATGGATCGTTTCTTCTGTAGTGTGTATTGGAGAAATTAAGCCAGAAATATCCATCCAAATCAGCTCAGTGAGGCTGTTCTTCATTCTGTACTGTGATGCAGGTTCTAAAATGATTAAGTTGTAAAAAAGTATCTACAGTATACATCAACCACATATTTTACCATTACTTAATATTGCTGAAGAGTTAGTCTTTAGTTCTTGAATATAATCGTGTGTCACCACACTCTTGAAATTAGGGCTGTAATCCAGCAGTATTTCTATCTTTTTATTGTCAGCGAGAATATAATTCCCCAGCATGGATTTTTTTATTATGATAATTAAATTCTAACACTGTCCATTATTTGACATACACTTCAGGGTAATAATTCATGCCTGTGGAGTATTTCTCACAGATGTATACCAAGTTTTAAATAATTTGAGTGTTTTAGGTATTAAAGCTATGATTTTATAGCTCAGCAAGTTTTCCTATGCCGCTTGCAATCCTTATTCTTGCTCAATCTGAATTTCTGTGCATTTTCGTAAGACTGATTTATAGTTAATTTCTTGTTCATGAATATGGTTGGTTCATACGTCACCCCCTCCAGGGCTGTAGTGTTGCTCAACAGTCCTCCTAGGCAATTTGCTGTTGATTAGCTGATGTGTCTTGTGATAGCTGGTCGTGATGTTTTCAACAGCTCTGTTGAGGATTTGTACAATATTAGACCTCACTTTTGGGTATGCGTTCATAGAATACTGAGTCAAAAAATCAGAATGTTTTTCATCTACTACGCAGCTGCAGCCGGCCATCTCTGGTTTAGATGGCTCCTGAAGTCGCTTGCTCAACCACCCTTTCTGTTCATACATTCAGAATAGCTTGTCACAGATGACTGCTTGAGTGCTGTTTTCTTCTCCCAGTTCATCTTCTTGCCTCCTCGTTCATACATATACTTTAGTTCCTATTTTCCCCTGTTCTTGTGGAATTCTAGTTAGGGTGAATTCAATCAAATAGTGTGGCCAACTTCACCACTTTTTAAATCTGGTTGATGTGTCTTTCCTCTCAACTGAAGTTTGCCATTCCTTAGTTGAGAGGATTAGTTGGAACAGGATTTACTACTCCAGCTCTCCAGATACTTAATTGAGTTTGTATTGTGGTGTCTAATATATTCTCAAAACTTTCTAAGTTGCTGTCTTTTGAGGACAAGTGTTGCTCTTTCTTAAATTCTCTTTTTCAGCTCTTTCAAAACTAATTATGTGTGCATATATATATAGATCTATATGTACACACATGCAAAAAAAAAAATATATATAAAGAATTAGAGGTAGCTGTGATGGCAGAGTTTAGCCTGACGATTCAGGTCAATTTTAAATTTTAGGATGAAAGCTTTTAAACTGGCATTCATTAGCATCCTGCCTTGTCCTTTTAATTAGTTCTTATGCATTGTAAATTATTGCTGTACATTAGTTAATACACAGTAACCATTATCATTTTTTATTCAAAGCAGTCACTTATATCTGACTTACATCCTAAATTATCTGTGACTGTGCTGTACCAGGAGCCAGTACCACATTTCTAGCCTGATATCTTTTTTCTTTGTGATCCTAGTTGCTGAGGCAAAGGTAACCTAATTGAATAACTCTTCAGTGAGGGATGGGGAAGGTTGGATGACAGGACAGGTATAGCACTGAAGTATGCATCTTTTGCCAAAACACACACACAGGCCCAAATTAGGATCTTTTGTAAGCATATTTCAGTATGTAATTGGGGAGGTGATACTGGACTGCATGTGGTGTGATGCTGGAGAAGTGTTCCTTTCCCAGGCTGCAGCCCTGTTGCTTCCTTGCCCCGTTACTCAGCTATTTGGGTTTTTTAAGTCATCATTGCTACCAAGAGCAAAAACAGCCCTCCCAGCTGTGGAGGTTGCATGTTTTCATTGACCAGTGTTTGACCATTAAGGAACTGTTTATGGTTCTGGGGCCATGGCTTTTCTTCTGTGTCCACAGTTTACTTAAATTTTGTATCAATAACAAGGGACACCTGTTTCCAAGGTCTAGTTCATAGAGCCAGTTTTCAGAACAAATTAATAAGATCAGCTCAGGACTGGGAATTGCATAGTTAGCCTAAGTCCTGTTGCTAACAATGTTAATACTGCATTTATAGCAATGCTTATACAGTTGTACGGTGTTAAGTTGCTTATGTTTGGATTCAAACCAAGCTATCTTAAGTCTTAGTGTGGTGCTTTTGCAGGTACATCAGGCCTCTGTTCTAGCTGGAATGTCACTGATTTCCTGGAACTGGAATTTCCATTCCCATCACCATGCATCTAAGTCCAGAATGTTCTACTCTGTCTGTCAGCTCAATATAGTGCTATGAAGCATGGCTTTTCTCTGAGGGTGGAGTACCTTCTCTGGATATTTACTCATGATTTTCTTGTGAAATCCGTATTGTTCTGTTGGCACTGGTGTATGTGAGAGTGCTAGGTCTCCTGTGCCACACTGCAGTACGTTGTGTGAGGTACAACTAAATTAATCAATATACAAATAGTTACTTTAGGAGTGCGGCAGTATGAGTGTGATTCCTGTTCGTATATTTGACCATTCAGTAAAAAATAAACTTTTTTTAAAAATGGCTCAGACAGTGTTTCTGTATTCTCTAAAGTTGATACAAAATTGCTTGGCTTCCTTCCTGATAGTGCAAATATTTTGTTCCAACTGGAAACCTGAGAAGTATCCTATGAATTTTTCTGCAGGGGATTCATTTTGACTTGGTTCTCACCAAAGCAATAACATGTATGCTTCCACTTCCGTAACTGGTAGTTGGCTTTTCAGACTGTGTTTAAATAGGACAGGCCCATTAGTTATATCCTGATTTCTCTCTGTGTGTATCTAAATCTGTTAATACCAATTTACTAATCCACGGAGCTTTTACCTGTATCTGTAGTCACTAGTAGATCACTTAAGGTGACGGCTGCAAGCACATGCTGGTTTACAACTGTTTCAGCCTTGCCCTCTTTCTTCTGGTAACACAGTGCCATTCCATGTCTCTGACTAAGGTGTAGCTAACATCTCAAGGGCACATTTGTTATACTCTAGGTCCTGCTATTACAAGTAATTTGTTTTTTTCAGTAGGCCCTTAAGAGTAGCAGTGTCAGGGGTATGTTTACATTTAAACCAATACAGCATGACTACCTACTAATTTCACTTGATTAACACAGAAATGATTTGATAAAGTACTAATCTAAAAAATCATATACTGTAAGGTACTGTCCTGTAAGATAGATGAATTCCTCACAAATAAATATGGAAGTTGTTTTTATATGATCACTGTTGCACCCGAATCTATTCAGCAGGTGTGCAGAAAACCAGATTGACCAGGTTTATACCTGTGGTTTGTAATTTCAAATTTTAAATGTGGTTTCAGTGCTAAAGTAACATGCAATGTATACTTGATCCAGACTTAAAAGGACAGTTCTCCCATGAGAGAGCTTCTTTGTGGTGGATTAAACCAAGCTAATTTTAAATTTGCAGGCTGTGCTAACAAACTAATTTTAAATTCTACTTACATGCTTCTGCTTTCACTGGCCTCTACTTTAGCTAGGTTTTGAAAAGATCAGATCATTATTTAAAAGAAAAATAAATGTTTAAAGGCATTTTGAGAAGAAAATACCCTGACTAAAGAACTGAAGTGGAATATTTGGGTAGTGGCAAAGAATGTAAAAACTCTTAATTAAGCCTATTTTCTTTATAAGTTTCTTTTCTACATGTGCAAATATGCCATTATGAGTAAGTTGTCTTTTTAACATGCTAATGAGCAGGAAGTTAGATATGTTATATTTTGCCCCTAAAGGTTTATCACTTTCAATAGGCATAGAACTGTCTTATTTACTTGCTTGTGTGCAATAAGTTTTCCTATACTGTCGTAAAAAAGTACAGATGTACAAATAAATGTAAAAAGAATACAGCCAGTCAATGTAACTAAAAAGTGAGTTCTTATTGCTTAAGAATAACAAGAAGGAAAGGCAAGACGTTGTAGCCCAGTGTTTCTATTAGGTTCTGACTGGATTTTAGAACTAAGAAAGGGAAACCAGAATTTTGTGTTGTGACACTTTATAGACCTTAATTTACCAGATTTGTCGATCTACTTGGCTTTTCTTGGGGCAGCAGGGGGAAAATATTACAAATATAGGAAATTAGAACTTGTAATGTCTTTTGGGGCTTCTGTACATTATTAATAAAATGTGTTACAAGCAATGAAGTATAATGCTGTCTTTAAGTTGTTCCATCCTGAGACTTAGATCCAGGATAGATATTGATATTTTAAAAATCCTAGCAAAATTAATTACTTTAATGTTTATAGTTCAAAAGCCAAGTGTCTTCAAAAATAAGTCATAATGACAGAAGGATCTCGATGAGCTTTTATGATTGCACTGAGTGTACCTCGTGGGGCTGGGGTCTGCCAAGCAGCCTCTGTGAGGAGACTCCAGGTTGCCCTGCACAGAACATGGTCAGCTTCAGCAGACACAGCGCAGGGCACAGCTGAGCCCCACAGCCACTGATGTGTGACATCTCAAGGTAAACAGAGGTAAATGGCAGAAATGCTGCTCAGCAGTGTGTGAGAAAGAGTGAGGAAGAGTGTGAGAAGTAATTTTGGGGAGGAAGAGGTGCTCCAGCCCCAGAGTGAAGTCCCCTGCTGCCTGTAAAGGAGAGCATTGTGCCGACATTTTTGGTGTAACCTGTACAGACAATCACACCATACCAGATGAGCACACTGCAACCTGTTTAGAACCCAGTCGGGGCAGCTGGATATGTCTGGACCGAGGCTGCAGCCTCCAAAGAGCCCATGCTGTAACAGGTTTACCCTGAAGAATTGTGGTGATGGATACAATCTTTGCTGAAGCACCTGAGAGCATGAGGAGGGAGTGGCAGAATTGAAGTGTTAGACCATAGCCCGCATTCCCAATCCCCCTGTGTCTCTTATTTCTCACCACCCAACTCTACTCTGCAGTAAATTAAGTCAGTTTTTTCAAGTCAAATCTGTTTGACCATGATTGCAGTAGGTAAATGATCTCTCTCTTTATTATCTTGACCCATGAGTTTTTCAGTGACTCTGGAGAGAAATACACTTACTTGAAAAATACTAGTATTTAGTATTTAATAAGGCAGGAATAACAATGTTTTGACTGGTCTTGTCTGGTAAAATCCTAACCGTGCATAATATTATTCAGTAAAACACATATTGTGATTCAGCTGATAATAATTTTCCATTGATGATTTTAAGTATTATTCACCATCTAGAATGCAACTTTAAAATCATGTCAGTGGTATTTGATTTCACTACCTTTCTGTTCAAAGTTTTTTTCAAAGCTTAGCATGTTTGCAGCATGTTTTGGAAGCAGGGGACAATTTCGTCACAATTTGGATCTCTAATGAATTAAATGCTTTCGAAAAAATACTTTAAGACATGTACTTTTTCAAACTTGTCCTATATTTTTCATTTGCTTTTTTCTAGTTATCGAATCACAGCCTTTGCCAGTTCCAAACTGGTTTTACATGGAAGCTGAAATACAGTTTTCATGTGTGCTTTTAGAACTAGTTCCTTCAGTCATATGGCACAGATCTTAAAGTAAACTTTTTATTTTTGGGATTTTGTTAGCATCTCAGTGTAGGTACATGTAGAATAGGTTCAAATAACTTTTTTTTTCTGGTATCAAATAAGCTCTTTTTTTTCTTTATTCTTGTGGTTGAAGTAGGTATTTTGCTTTGTTTTTCTTGCTTTGATACATGCTGCTTACTGAGAACTGTGAAGTGATTTTTTCGTTTTCTGTATTTAATGTTGTTACCGGCTACATTGCTTTGCTTTCCCTTTTTCTATTCCATCTGGTTAACTAATTTGTAAGGTGCTTGTTATTTCTATAGCTCATCACATATTGTGCATATTAGGATACTGGTGTTGTCCATTGCATCCCAAATTATCACATGCACATCTGTCCCTTTGTCCAGTTTGCTGCCTTCTGTTATGAGTTTTCCTTGCTTGTGGGTGAATACAATACTCTTTGGAACTTCTGTCTGTTTCAGAAGTTACAGATGCAATTTATTTTTTTCTGATCATTGCTTGTGCTGCTCTGTCCTTGCTTGTCCTGTCTATATTATCCTGCAGTGATCTGTTGAATTTCTTGTTGAAAACTTGAGAGGGTAGAAGGGTAGAGGGTAGAGGGTTTTGGCATTTGAGTGAATACTTCCAGGTCCAGAACCTATTGAGTGGCCTGTGAAAACAAATAAGCAAATCTGTAGATTGGTGGTAACTGCTCTGAACATTTGGGTTTTTGTGGAGGAAGTGGTAGTTTGTTCAGGTACTTTGTAACTGGAGGACTTCAGGAAATTGAAGAACAGTACAAAAAGGATGCTTTTTCCTGAATTCCATGGGAATGGTAAAAAACTAACCAGTAGATAAATTGTACCTTGTATGGTAGGGCAGTGACACTGTTCACATGGGAAAAGCTGTGTGTTCAGCTCTCTTGAGCTGGGAACATTTTTTATGGATAGTTATAGTCTGGCTTGTATCTCATTTTCCAGGGTATAACTATATGTCTACTTTTATAAGAGGTATTAAAGTTGAAACTGGTGAGGTTTGCTATCTTAAAAAGATTTACAGGCATGTTAACATGAAGATTCTTGTAGATAGACATCAGAGTTGCAGAGCTGTGTTTCAGTATTTTCTCAGCAGATGAAGCGAAGGGCAGAATGCACTAGGTTGTATTCCAAGTGGAAAAGAAGTGATTGCCAGGTAGTTTGTCCCTATACACATGCTACATGCAAAAAAAAAAAGTCTGCAGGCATGAGTTACAGCATTTGCATTAATGAAATATATGCAAAACACCTAAGTCAGTTTTACTTGATAAGGCTCTTTTTGTTTCTTAAAAGCTGAGTATTAGCATTTTTAATAGTTTTAGGTACTCTGGTATAAGGCGTATATGTGTAGGCTATTTCTTTTTTTTAAAAAAAAGGTTTGATTACCAAAACTTGAATTTGTTTTTTCTCAATTTTCAATTAAGTAACTTCTGATTGGCACCATACTCAAACCCACTCAGAAAAAATAATATGAAGTTCTCTTAACTCGCTTTGAGTTGCACTAAGAGAAGCAAAAGGGGAACATCAGGTTTCATGTTTTAGCTTAGGCTAGATGGCAGCCTCTGCAGAATTTATGCTAGTGACATTCCTGCCTGAGATATAAGGAACTGTAGTTTTCATTTTGTGTAGGCCTCTGTTGTTTGTCTTGTGTCCTGGTTCCCAGCCCAGGATTTTCTTAATCAGAAAAACCTTCAAAATTTTAAAATAATTTCAGCTTAAGTAAGTTCTAGTTCTGCAATGAGAATAATGGCAGAAGAACATTTTAATAATTGTAATGTGCAGACTTAAATTGTATCTGCTATGAACCACCCAGTCTTTCCTCTGTAAGAAAAGGGCAAAATGCCTTTAACACCATTTGGAGTAGTGAGAGAGATCAAGTAAAAGTTTCTTCACTCAAGGTTTGGTTTTGGGGTTTTTTGCTCAAATGGAGTACTCTTGAAGGTTATAAAGTATATAAAACCGCTTAATCTTTCCTGTGTGATATGCCTTAAGCACCCAAACCAGTATTTTAGAAGCAGATACTGCTCTGAAGCTTGTTTTATGAATACCTCAGGCTTGACAGCTGTATAGCAGGAAGGATTTTGTGGCAATGTAGTCAGCTATGACTCATGAGACCTGAGCTGGCTACCAACTTCCTCACTAACTGTAGCCAAGTGAGTGTTTTTTTCATGTAAACTGTTCTTGCTTAGAAATGTTTAGAATTTAAGAGCTAGCATCCATTGGTTTTGGAAAGATCTAGGATGCTTGAATACTTGGAATTGCCTTTGTTTCTGCAGGATTCTGTGGAGGTGCCTTGGAAAAACGGTTAGGAGTCATACAGAAAGGGTGTTTGTGGATGCTGGAGGCCTCTTTCTTGCAGCATGTTCTTGAATGGAATTATGATTTAGCTGTGGGGGCTTTTTGTTGTGGGTTGTTTTTTTTTTATTTAATTAATGTGGGCTCTCAAAGGAGCCCTTGGCATGCACAGAGATTTCCTCTGCCGCAGACACTTAGGTCTGTGCAACTCAGTTTTGAAAATGCTGTAAATGTTTTCAGGTGCCCCCATTCAAAGTGTCTCGATCTGGGTTTTATTCCCCAGTGCCCTCTCAATTTATGTAAGTTGCTTGAGGCTGCTGCGGGTTGGGAAACAGCAGCTGAAGTTCTCCAAGGTACTTTAAAACTGAAGATAGATAGTGGATTCCTACTTGCTTCCTGCTTCCCTGCATAACATAAAACATTACTCTTTCATGCCTTATCTTGGTTGTGAAAGGTCATTAGGACATATCCTGGCCTCAGCACGTGTCCTTAGCTTGTTACAGATGAAAATCCCTATTTATCCTCCAAGGTCCTGTCATATGACTGGCTAAGAACTGTACCAATTTATAACAGCTTCTGAGTGTAAAGGGGAAAGGCAACACTAGGCTAGAAACGTTGAACCTCAGAAAGAAATGAGATCTAAATGAAATGAGTTGCAGTCTAAGGGAAGAAAATGAAGAGAAACAGAAAAACTTCCAGGAAGCATAAAGGAGTCAAATGATGTCTGATGAGAATGTTAGAAGAATAAAAGACAGACCTGAGAAGTTGTGAAGAACACTTCGTGGTCTTTGCTAGGTGCTGGTACAGAAAACAATAAAAGCACTTATAGCCAGAGATAAACCAAGGAAGTTTGTCTGTAGCTCAGGGGGAGGAGGATGTAACAGATGCTGTCAAAAAGTTATATTTGGAAGTCTGCCAAGTTACTGGTGAAAATGAAATGTGAACTCTGTATTGGTGGAGAAGGGGATTAATCGACAGCAACCCAGTTTGTTCTGTGTTAGGAAAAAAACACATGATTCAGATGATTTATTTGTCTTTTGTGTTCAATTAATTCAGTTTCTTCCAATGAAGCATGTTAAAAAAAAAAAAGAAACCAGAGAAGGACTATAAACAATTAATACATACTATAGGGTGTTAAATAAGTAAACAGCAAATCATGTATCACCTGCCTAACTTCCTTTTGAATCATATTTAACCTTGTTAGTGGTTATTTCTTTTCTTTTAGCCACTTGATGTAACAGGATCACCTGATCAGTTGTATTTTTTTATAACATGTAACTGCATGGTGTGATGGTGAGCTGAGTATAACCCTAAACTTGATTTATAGAATCACAGAATATGCTGAGTTGGGAGGTTTGCATCAGGATCACTGAGTCCAACTGCTGGTCCTGCGCAGGAGAGTCTCAAGAGTCCCACCATGTTCCCAAGAGCATTGTCCAAACATTTCTTGATCTCTGTCAGGCTTGGTCCTGTGACCACTTCCCTGGGGAGCCTCTTCCAGTGCTCAACAACTCTCTGGGTGAAAAGCTTACTCTATCTGACCTAAACCTCCCCTGACTCAGCTTCATGCCACCTCCTCAGGTCCTATCACGGATCATGAGAGTGAAGAGATCAGTGCTTGCCCCTCTGCTTCTTCTGAGGATGCTGAACACCACAGTGAGGTCTCCCCTCAGTCTCCTCCAGGCTGAACAAACCAAGTGACCTCAGCCTCTCCTCATAAGGCTTCTTCTCCAGACCCTTCACCATCTTTGTGGCCTTCATTTGGATGGTCTCTAATAGCTTCATGTCTTTCTTGTATTTCCATGCCTGAACCTGTACATGGTGCTCGAGGTGAGGCTGCCCCAGTGCAGAGCAGAGTGAGATAATCCCCTCTTTTGACTGGCTGGTCAACTATATGAATGTATACGGATGTGTGTGTATGTGTGTGTATATATATATATATATATGTATTTATATATAGATAACTTAGTCTCTTAACTACATGTCATGCAGAAGTGTGTATGCAGTAAATGGTGGAGAAAAGTGTTTAAAGTTTTCTTTAGTCCTCAGAGAAAACATTTTCTTTCTGTGTCTCAGCAACAAGGCATGAATTTTCAAATATATTAAAAGC
The DNA here is from genome assembly GCA_008694505.1 of Cyanoderma ruficeps. Lineage (NCBI taxonomy): Eukaryota > Metazoa > Chordata > Aves > Passeriformes > Timaliidae > Cyanoderma > Cyanoderma ruficeps. Next base: position 1,184,443 of record VZDJ01000135.1, read on the forward strand.
TGCTTTGGAAAGAAGGGGAGTCCAAAAACCTGTCTTTAAAAAGAAGAGTGGTGATAGTCTTAAGTGGCATTAGAAGATGCTTAGGTTAGAGATGAGATTCAGGGGAAAGCAAGGGTGATGGTGATATGAAGTAAGTGCACCATGTGGAAGTGTGCTATTAGTAGTGCTGCAGGCTTTTAAGATGAATTTTGGCAAGTCTTTCTAATCACATACAATATAATTGCTTGTAACTCCTCCCAAAAGACTTCAAGAATGAGAGCTCAAGCTGGGGAATGCTATCATGTCAGGAAAAATGTCGATAGCTAATCTTTCTAGACTTTCTGTTTGGGTGATATTTTGGAATATCTCTGGTTGTTGTAGATGTATGTCGCCCATCACATGACTAAATGAAGGCATGTCAGGAGTGGCTGGGAACAGGCATATTAGCATGACACATGGCCTTGGCAAGTTTGTTGTTCTAGAGCAGATGAACTTCTTTTATGTATATAACAATAGTAATAGAAAATGCTGCTTGAAGAAGAGGGGCCTGGACTAGATTTGTATTGTCCTGTGTCTATATGGCAAGTTTTGGTAGTGAGGGCTACAGATGTGGCTTCTTCAGACGCAGAGGCTGCCTCCATATCTCAGACCCAGCTCCATCTGGATCCAAGATCTACTGATGGCCAAAACTGAGTTAATCAGAGATGATGGTATATTGCCTCTCTGTACCTAAGGAAGTGTAAAAACTGCTGTGCAACATGGATTGGGAGAGAGAGCTGAGAATATTTGAGAGCAGCGGCTCTGCAGACACAAAGGTCAGTAAGGAAGGAAGGGAAACACATGGTCAGGTGCTGGAGCATAAGTTCCCCGGCAGCCTCTAGGGGAGACCATGGTAAAGCAGATTGTCTCCCTGCACCCACGAGCATCTGGGGTGTGGCAAACCCATGTTGGAGCAGCCTCCTAGCAAGACCTGTGGCTCCATGGAGAGAGGAGCCTGTGTTGTAGCAGGTTTGCTGGGAGAACTTGTGGCTCCCTGGAAGACCCATGCTGGAGCAGGCTGTGTCTGTAGGTCCATCCTGTGAAATGGACCTACACTGGAGCAGTTAAGGAAGAGCTGCAGCCCTTGGGAAACCCTTCTCCATGTTGGAGAAGATCACAGAGGTCTCTGTCCCATGAGAAAGTCCTTTTGCTGGACAGGGAAAGAGCATGAGAAAGGAGTGACGGAAAATGTGTGGACTGATTGCAACTCCCATTCCCTGTTGCTCTGCAATGCTTGACAGATGAAGCAGAGGAAAATAGGTAGTGAAGTTGAGCCTGGTAAAGGGGGGGAGAGGGTTGCCTTTAACTTTTTTATTATCCTTCTCTGATTTGATTGGTAATAAATGAAACTATTTTCTCTGAGTCAAGTAAGTGTATTTTGCCTGTGGCAGTAACTGGTGAGTGATTTTACTGCTCTTATCTCAATTCATGAGTCTTTCATCATATTCTCTCTCCTCTATCTGGCTGAGTGTAGTGACTAAGACTGTGGTGGGCCCCTGCCATCCAGCCAGAGTCAAACGACCTCATGTCCCTTTTTATACCCTTTTGTCTGGCAAAGGAGTGTATAGAACCAGTTTTGAAACTAGGTTGAATTTAATTAACTTGAGATGGTCTGGTGTTAGGTAACTAGTAGCTATAGGTTTTTGACTTGATTTTCATTTCTTACTGTTGCTGGAGATTTTTCCTATGGGAAGTTTAAATTTCTTTAAAATTGAACACTCAGATACCTGACCAAGTATATGAAGCTTTAAGCTTATACTTTGGTTTTTTAACATACTTTTGTTGAACTCTTTCTAGCTCATTTTTTTAATTTGCTGATTTGAATTCTGTTATACTTTTCTTCTTCCTTAGTATATTAAAAACAGATGAGAGAAAGGTGTTGGTTTGTTCTTGTTTCTTTTTTTAAATGTGTAAGTAGCTTCTGGTTTCCAAATTCTTTGAAAAAACTTCTCACAAACACTGGAATGGTGTGCATAACGACAAATGAGACTTACTTCTAGGTTTTCTTTTGTGGAGTGTTTTGTGAGTGATTCACAGTGTTCTAGTTTGCAAGATAAACGTATTGGCAGAGTGGTCCTTGTGTTGTAAAGGATATTCCTGACATGCATAGACTTGTCTTCAGCATCTGGTACCAGTATTTGTGGTCCTTCAGCCTGTGTCACTAGCCTTCATCCTGGAGTCTGTTATCCTCCTGCAGTTATTTTCATGTGTATTTTTTCTTTGTATTCAATTTCAAAAAAGTTATCAGCTGCATCTGTATTATGTGTCTTTAAAAATGGCTTTTAAAGATGAGGGGCATAGGGAATATTGGGCTCAGTTGGATGTTTGCTAAGGAGTAACTTTGAACTGACAGTGTCAGGGTACAAGGAAGATTAGATCACTGTTTTCTTTCTTTCCCTGTACTTTCCTTTACAGCTTCATTGTTACATTTGTAAAAGTTTACTAGTATTTAAGGCATGTGAACTGAAAGTTAGATGCAGTTGAGTGGAGATGTGTGAAATTATCTGTGAAATATTCACGGTGAAAATGGTTGAGGCAGAGCATGTCACAGCTTAAGTTCCTGCTCTGACTTGTCATTTAGATATAGTTTTCTTTTATGGTTCTGTCCTGGTATTTTTTTGTTATGATGTATGTATTTCATCTAAAATTAATACTGGTAGCAGTAATGTTATGAAGTTCTTGTCCTGTTTTGAAATTAAAATGTATACACAGGAATATTTTCTGGTATGGTAGATATTTTGCTAAAGGATTTGTTTCAAAGTATTTGAAAATATGGAACTTATTATGTGTGGAATTTATTTATCAAAATTCTATTTAATAAGAATGTATTACACAGACTTTTCTATTTCAGATGACCAGCATCTTTCATTACGAGAGTATATGTTCATTATTTGAGGCAGCTATTCAGTACAGAATTTGGGATCTAGGATGAATTTGAGACCATACAGACCAGATTTTCTAATTAGTGTTTGAATGTCGCAATAATCTGTGAGGTAATGTTGATCGTGTTGCTAATTTTAGCTACTCTTACACTCTCTTCTGTCACAGCCCCATGACTTTGATGAGTGCAGATTTGATATCAGTGTGAATGACAGTGTTTGGTACCTCCGGGCCCAGGACCCCGACCACAGACAGCAATGGGTAGATGCAATAGAGCAACACAAGGTAAGTAATTTTCTGTTTTCTAATCTGCTTTCTCATTCCCTCATTAGATCAAGCATAGTTTAAACTTCCCTGTGCAGTCATTAAAATACTCGTGGTATTTATGACAGGTAAAAGCTCAAGATTGAGGCTCTATGTTACATGTATTTCAAAGGAATTGACTGGTTCTTCACAGATAAGGCTTTACTGGGGGCTAACAATTGTGAGCCTTTCTTGAGCTCTCTAGCTTGAAACAAAAACCAGCTTTTATTATGTTTGAGTGATGTTTTCAAGGTTTTGTTCATCCTCTCCCTGATTATTGAATTGCGTCTTATCTATCCTAGATGTTAATTTGTTAGTCTTAGAGTCAATTCTCTAGGTTATCATTCTGGCTTTAGGCTCCTCTTTTTCATCATTTGACCACTTTTACTGTGTCTGATTACTGGCTTTTGTCTCTGTCTTTTAAGACACTACTCTTCATCATTTTGGTTCAGCTTTTTTGATCTGTTCTGTATATTTTCCAATGAGCTCAATTAATTTCATTTTAAAAATGCCTGACCTTCAAGGCCTTTAAGTCAGGTAGAAAGTACATAAAACATCCATTATGCTTTCAGGTACAAGATAGGCACTGTCCCAAGGTGTAGCTTTAAACTACAATACATAGCACAATGCAGCCTCTCCATCTGGGTTACACAGGTATTACAGGAATACAAATTGAAATAGATATCCAAGTAGGTATGAATTTTTACCTTGAGCTTCTTGAAGTGTTGTCTGTGTAGGTACTATGTGTAATTAAGAGGTTTCACCTTTTATTTGCCATTCCTTGCAATAAGCAGTACATGCTCTTAAATTTAAATTGCTGCCTTTTGATAATGGTTCTGTAAAAAAAAAATCATCTCATTTGGACTATTCATCCCTTTGTAGCTTGGCATTTTGCCTTCATTTTGATACAGAGGTAATATTAAAACACAAGTAGTTAAGTTGCAAGGCCAGGATTCTTTCCTGTAGTCTAATGAAAAAATATAAAGTTAACAGTGGAGTGTTCTTGAGACAACAATACTGCAATTTATTTCTAGTGCCATACCTGAGAGAAATTTCTCCTGAGGATATGCTGGAGAAGTTACTGGACTGCACATTCATAGAACTGGCATTTCAAAAACTGGTTTATAGGCTTAGGGGTCTTCAGGTGTGGTTTAGTGTAGTCGTGGAACTTGATAGCCCTAGGCTAAAATTTAGACTGGGTTTTATGAATGATTTACCTGGGGAAATGCAGAACTTCAACCTGAGGCTGGAAAAGCAGACATGCAGTCTGTGTCATTGCATGCTACCCTGTAGGAATAAGTGATGAAAACCCCAGATCCTGTCTTAAATTCTGCTCATCACAGCCTCAAACCTTTTTCATGCTGTTTTTCTATTCCCTTTTGTAAGTCTCACCTTAATTGTTGCTAAAGTTCTGAGCTGCAACTTTATGGAATTACCATCTCATAGGTTATTGAATGGTAGTAGTTTAGAGTTTGTCATTGGGAGTGTTAATTTGTAATTGTTTCTCTGTACTATTTAAAAAAAAATCTCATGTTTTTGAGCACTAGTTTTTTTTACCTGAGTTGGTGCTCAGCCCCTGTCATGAGGTGTCTGCTTATTTTCCTTAGTCAGTCTGGTATTATTGATAAGCTTTTATTGGTAAACTTAAATTGTCTTATTTAACCTCCTTTTCAGATCAGGAATGAGTATCAAGGACTACAAATTTTAGTATTCCAAAACTGATCTCCCTTCATAAGGAAGACTGATTAATTATACAGTTTGTCCACTTTAAAAAATAATCTTTTAAAATTGGTTTAGGTTTGGACAGTTTAAACTTCCATGCTCCACAAGAATTTGCTAGTTATTTAAATAAATAAATTGTACCAGATATCTGCCTTTATGCTTAAAGAAGTATGAAAGCTTGGTTATTTACACTACCCATTTTTTTCTTAGTATTTAGGATTAATATAGGGATAGGGATATTGAGAGCATTTTTCATTATTTTAATAAAGTTACTTTTCAGCTTACTTTTTAAAGAGTGAGGATGTCTTGGAATGTTGTAAAAACAGAAGGAAAGTATGTCTACAAGTAGGAAATGGTAATAAGTCTTTCTGTGTATGCTGAACTGACAAGAAACAGTTCAGTTTGCATCTTGCTATCCTAAGGTAATAACACTGGACTTGACTGTTCTGAATTTTGCAGCTTTTTCAGTGTAGTTTGCAATTTCATGGCTATTTGACATTTTTCAGTTTCTTTCATACTCCTTTTTACTCTCTGGTGTTAACAGTATTTTAGGCAAATAGCAGTTGTTTTCATTCTTAAATGAGCTAGAAAATATATGGCACATCGCTTTTAAATAACCTGTGAAAGCATTTAATGTTAAAGTAATAGTTTGTTTAAAAAACATCCTTTTCTGTTATGCAACTACATATCAAGAATATCATGATCAAGACAAAGCAAGGAAAACAGCAGAAGTTACTGCATTCTTTTAATAATAGCTTAGACTCAAGTAGAAAATATATAATGAAATGCCAGAGTTACTAACATCTTCTTTCCAGTGCAATATTCTGCTGTCTTCATAATACAGTAGGGGTTTTTTGGTGATAAATGTTGTGGGTGTAGAGGTGCATCTGTTGCTTCTAACGATTTTAGAAAAATATACGGTAATCTTATGACCAGAAACCTTGGAAAAGTGCTGTATTTACATAAATAGGTGTTTGGTAGAATTAAACACAACACAGAAGTGTCCGAATCCAGTCTTCAGTCTGATTATTCTTAAAGAATATGTCTCCAGATGTTTTGTTTCTGTATTTTCATTGGGGGCTTACTGCTATAACCTGTAATTTTTATATAGGTTTGAATGGAAAATATTTAAGAAACAGTACATTTTTCCAATACAACTTCGATAGGATCTGAAAGAAAATATTTTCATGGAATCTGGAAGTCAGTCCCATTTTTTTGTTCAAATTTGTATGAACAGCACTTAAATGAACCTTAAAGTAACTCTTCATTCATCCTTTAATTCACTTCAGCTCATGCAAGTTTTGTATCTAAAAACTTGATTGAGAGTAGGGGAAGATGGGTAAAATATCTCATTGCACTGAAAAGTTCATGTTTCTGTGGGCTTACTGTGACATTTTCTGAAGGAACTTGCTGGTCAGGTTACCAAACTTCATGCAGAAGTTCCTTCTGGGTAAAAATTGGTTTTGTTAGAGAAACAGGTTCTTCGAATGGAATATAATAATTTGAATAAAATCAAGAGAGGAAATTATTTCCTGTACTAAACAGTCATTTTTCTTAACATTAGTCTACTGGTGCATAAAGTACTTTTTTGGTTTGTTTTTGAAGTTCTTTGTTGCTTACTGAGTGGGTAGGTAGTTCTGGTAGGCTGCTTAAGCTATTTGCTAACAAAAGTGTGTTTGTGAGACTTAATGTAGCATGTCACAAGGTTGGTGACCTGCAGAGTAAGAAACATAGACAGAAACTTTGACTGTGTTTCATTGTGCTCTAAACAAAGGGAACACTGATTTAAAATTAATTTTGTATTGACTCTGAGTATAAGCAGATGTAGAAAACCTTCATGTTTAGCGCAACCAATGAGTAGCTGGTGGCTGAGAAATGTAAAACAGCTTATGTTCAGGCATAAAAACCATTAGTATCTGCAGGGGGGGTTATAATTGTACTTTTTTTTTTCTTGTACTGAGGTTCCTGAATCTTTACTGCATTGTTTAGTATAGCTCAAAATGTTTATTCATTGCCCTGAACTGGAGGAGGGATACATCTAAAACTACTATAATGCCATCAGTGAGGCAAATGAGGAAATAGTGAATGTGTAACTAGGAGTCCATTCTTCTACTTGAGTGTTTCATTAGATGTGTTGATCAGGCATTTCTCTGGTGTCAAAACATTGACGGTACTTGAGCGCTGCAGTGCTGAGGTATTTGGAAAGTTAATAATAATAATTTAATAATATAACTTAATAATAACTTAATATATAATCTATAATAATATTTTATATGTATTAACTTAAAAACTAATATGTAATAATAATAAATTGAAAGACTGCCTTCTCCAGGTCTCTCCTGTGGTTTCAAAATGGAATCTGAAATTTCTAACCTAATATTAGATAGACTGGCTTAAATGTTGTTGGTGCAGTGCTGTGAGAAAATGAGGAGAGTGAATTGCTGTTTGTTGTGAGAAATTTCTGTATAAATAAACTTATTTTGAGCAAATGAACTCCTGAGATCAAGATAATGATTTCTTGTCATGTTAATCTACTGCCTGAGTTGAGAACTTGATGAGAATTTATTTAGAAATTAAATACTTTATGAGAAATTTTGCATCAGTTTAAGTTTGTCCTATTTTGTTCCATCCTAGTTTTTATTTTCTGCACACAGACTCTTAATGTCTTCAGTAATGATTTCGTAGCTCTTCAGCAATATAATTTGATACTTTTTTTGGTCTTACATATGTGAGTTCTTTTGTTTGTCAAACCGAAATAAGTCTATCTGAACTTCTTACAGTATCTGATTTTGCTGTTTCAAACTGGAAAAGGTAATTTTTCAGAGGAGTACCTAGATATCCAACAAGTTGGCATGTAGGGAGTAGGTAGGTTTTCTTTTTAATTTGGAAGTGATGATGTACGAAGTGTTTAGAGTAGGAGGCATGAATCTCAAAGTTTGTCTGTGAAAGGCATCAGGTGGCTGTTTTCCAAACCTAATTGACATAAATCCCTTTTATGAGGATGAAGGGATCTGTCCCCCTTAAATGGAAGTGGCCTCTCTCATTCAGTAAAAATTTTTCTTGAAGGAGTGGCTACTGCTTTATTGTTTTCATTCTTGATTAGACACTGTGGAAGGAGGGAACTAGTTAGAATAGGGTTATACAGAAACATCAAGAAGAGTAAAACACATCTCATTTTTTAGCATTTTTCCCCAAACTGGGGGAGGAAACACTGTAACCTTGGGGTCAAAGATAGTTTAGCTTTTAAGTGATTCTAATTTTGTGCAATTATTTGTATACTATAACTTGTTTCTTAAAATACAGTTGTCAAACCAAGTAAGATGCTTTAGATCCCATTTTTGCATTAAGTGCAGATCTAGTTTAAATGGTGGGAAAAACCCAAAGCACTGGATTTGACAGTCTGCTAAATTCAAATTTAATAAGAAGTAATTATTGAAGCAATTGATTAATTTTATTTAAGACTGATACATTTTCAAGCACGTAACCTAGAATTGAGATATTTAGTTGTGATGTGGTAATTTTCTGACTGTTAATCTTAGTTCACAAGTCAATTTAGAAAACTGCAGAGCAAACTTTAAAGAGCATAATTTTGATTGCCATCAATAAAGACACTTCAGGATATTGTTGTGAGAAAATTTAAAACTCAAAAACATCATCAGCCTGAAAATTTCAGAAGATTCTTGTTAACCACGTAGAACTGAGTTCCTATTTTTCAAGTAACCTAAAAAAGCTAGTAGTTATCTTATCTATGAAGTGTTAACAACCATTAATTTCACGGTTATGGTAAGCTGAAAATTAACGCTGTTGTGGTAATTTTCCCTTGTCAATTTACTGTTCTAAAAGAATTACTGAATATGGTGTTTCACATTGAAAAATATTACTAGTAACAGTAATTGTGATGTTGAACAGGAAGGGCAGCCAGGTGGAGAAGACAAGGGGTAGAGATGAGCTTTTGCGAGTCTAAAGTTATTGCAAAACCATTCAAAAGCAGAAGTCCCAGTGGATGAAACCAGAGCACCACAGGGTTGTGCACTTGAGAAGCATCTTAATAACAAAGTGACCCACAGAGCCCCTACCCAGAGCTAATGGATCCCCTCTCTACCTGCTGTAGTTCCTCTTCTGAATGGTTGGGTTAATGTCAGATTGCTTAAATCTGTGGGTAATACAAATCAGCGTCTTGATAACGAGGGTGAAGTACTTCAGGTATAACATGGCAGTACTTATAAATTAAAAATGCTTTCTACCCTTGTTTTCTCTTATGAACTTAAGTATAAGAGATATTATGCATGGGTGACTTCCGTTAAACTTGGAGGAAGCCTTAAATTTCCCTTCAGACTTGATTAAAAGCACCCAGAGTTTCTCATTTTCTAGTTTTTGTTCTGTAATTGGAATGTGTCACCTTCAGACTGAGATCCAAGTACATCTCCCTGTTCCTTCAACCTATAAATGCCTTAAGAAATTTCACATTGACCGTACTTAAAGTCAAGCTTTTGTTTGCATGCTGTATGTAAATATTGATCTATGAGATTATTTTCATTTAGCTGTTTTAAGAAAACATTGAAAAATGCAAATAGGGGTAACTTACTTACAGTAATATTTTACTAGCAGTGGATGCCAGAGCAAAAAATTTTGACCCATTAATCAGGTCACAAACCAGTATCACAGTTTCAATTTGTGAAATAATGAGCTCGGGTTATCAACAAGAAGGGGAGAGTACAGAAAGGTAGTACATGTTTAACTTTTCCACAGGCTTTCAACATTTCTAAGTAGAGCTGTAACATTCTGTGAAGACAGGGTAGTTTTCTCCTTTTTTACACATTTCTAATCCTGCCCTAGAATGGATTTAGTGTACCAATAATGGCAATAAACACATGCAAATAAATCACTCCAAGTCAATTACCATTCTTGACTGAAATTAATGACATAATTTAAAATGAATAGTATATGCAGAGAAATTATACAGAAACATTTTGACTCAGCATACTAATGTAACAAAGTTTTTAAGTAGATGCTAAATGAGAAGTACAAATTTCTGCCATCAGGAAATTGTTTTGTATATTAAATTTAGTGTTCCTATTTTCTGGCAGACTATTGAGGAGCTGATGGACCAAGTAGTTTAGATGTTTGTGTAGACTATATTTAAGTGTATATTGAAATGCTGCAAACAGTCTTCAGAAGTCTATTTTGGTGTTACAACCTTTATACATTTTTTTTTAATCAGCACACTATATTATTGACAGCTAGTCACTGTCAATTTCTAGCAATAGTAAAATATTCTAATATTGATGAGAGAGTGTTAATTATAAATACAGTTTTGTTAATTATTTAAAAATAAAAGCTTTTATTTTAAAGTAGTGTGACTTTAGATACATCATATAGGAGGGAGCACCAGGAAGTGTCTGTTGCTATTTCTCCCTCTACTTCCTCTCCTGGAGTTGGGCTGTTTCAATAATGTGTGGTTTTTAAAGTATTTGCTTCCTCAGTAGTTAATGATGAGGTCTGAAAAGAACTGTGGCTCCCTAGTATTTTATTTTTTTGGCCTTTCATACTAATACAAGTTCCTCTGGCCATACTTCCCCTTGTACCCATTCACAAGACTGACATAAGTGGAAGCAACAGTGCAGATGAAGGAAAGCATGGGATATATGGGACTTCAATTTTATTTATGAAGTTCATAATGATGATTGTACGAGTGTTATGATGAGACCTTCTTTTGCCTACGTTAATATCCATGTCCTAAGTGCTGTAACAAGTTCCTTAAATAATCTTGATGTCAACTATTGTTTCCTATTACCGTGATTTGGACATCTTTGTTCTTTTGTCTGGTGCTCTGCATGCAACAAACTCTAAATATTTCTGTTTGATGCTGATATGGATTGTATAGCATACACTTACTGTTTTTGTGGTAATGAATTTTGCTCTGGAAGCTAGTGACCCACTCTGTGGGTGACATTGTGAGGCTCTGGCTTGCAGCGGTGTAGTGCAGCTTGCCTGAGGAGGCTGGAGGACAGCATTCAGATACCCATGTTAACCTGTAAAAAACTGTTTTAAAAGCCTGTTTACCTGCTTAAAGGCCTGAAATGTATAGGCAAGTCACTGATGAGTGGCAGAGACATGCTTAAAGGTGTTACAAAAACACCCTGTACTAGTTTGAAAACTAAAATGTTGTGAACTGTTGCTCAAGTTCACAACTGCTTATGCAGGAACTTAGGTGTGTTTTTGTTGCTGTTTTCGTCACTGTTGTGTGTTGATGTTAAATATGTAACTTAAGTTATTGACATCTCCCCAGCAAAGCTGGATTTGAAGAGTTTGCAAAACTGCTCCTTGATAATTAAATAATGAAGTATGTTCAAGCACAAGCTTTTGAACTTGGCAGTAATGGGCTTATTTATTTTGGATTTTGACCAGCACTTTAGGTAGAGTGGGAAATACACAGGAGAAGGATGTAGCTCTCTCAAGTCTGAGCACCTTGTCTGACTTTTCAAATTCATTTGTCTTTCAGTCATGGATAATGTCTTTTTCTTTCTGCTCTTCAGTGACATCTGAGTGGTATAGAGATCAGCAAAGAAGTAAACTGAAGTACTGTCCTGAAGGAAGAGTCATAAAGTTAATTGTGATTCTTCCCCTAATATGAACTAAAGTCATCCTTACTAGGTGCTATGTTTCACTATAAGTCAGATTGAGAAGTGCTGTAACCATAAGGACTTGTGGAATCATTTTAGCCTGTTTCTGCCATCAAAGGGATTCCTTGCCATCCTCATGAAACATGAGTTCATCTTTATTAAGTAGTCTTACAGTAAATCTAGAGAGATTGTTCAATTAATTTTCGAAACACTTAAGATTTCTTAGTTTTTTTCTGTTAGAACAGTTCCTCATTCCTCGATTGTTGTTCACGTGGACGTCTTTTACAGCCTTCTGATACCTTGTATGGCTTTCTTCTAAACTCAGTCTTCATCTTTCTGTGAAGTATAGTACCAAAAATAGAAGTCAGTATTCCCACTAGGATCCTATATGTGTTGTGTAGAATGTAGGATTGCTTTGTGGATCCTGTATGCCATCATTTTACAACACTGAGTTTTTTAACTTATTCAGCTTGTAAACCACTAAATCTGATTCATCTCTAGAACTATCTGTAGATCACTACCTGTTCTGTATGTGTACAGCACAGTATTTCCTATAATCAAACTTTGAATTCCATTTTTCTCATAAGTGTTAACTTTGTGCTGCTCTTCTGTCAACTTCAGTCTTTCCAGCTCAGCTACTTTGGGTAATAATTACTGTGCTGTGTGGGTTTGGTTTGGTTTCTTAAGGGGTTTTGCTTCTTCTAGTACTTTGTGAAGTATGGGGACTGTTACTAAGTTTCTAATCTAACCTATCTCAGTTCACAAGTGAGCTTGTGTTCTTCTTATATGCTTATCTGAATCCAAAGCTGTACATAGATGTGCACTTAAGATAATTTTAAATTTTTGTATCCATGAAAGCTATATGATCCTAGTTAAAAAGTGTTCTCTCCTATCTAGTCAGAGCATTAGCAGGTAGTCTTCACAGTCTTAGTAGAGGTCTTGAACTGTCAAGTCCCTGCCCCCAAAAGGTAGTGTGAACTTACTTGAGATGGCTTACTCCTATGTTTCGCTTAAATTAGCTTACTATACTACTTGATTCAAGATCCAAATGCACAGAAAGGTTAAAGTAAATTTTTGATCACTTCATAGCCGGTTCACCTGGTGAACCAGGGTGTTCTAAATAGCTAATGGGTGCCTGAAAATTACAGTTCCAATTGCAAATTAGCAGAGTGTTGCCTTTTGGGTGCAATACTGTGTGAAGGAGAGCACTTGCAGAAGTGCTAACTCAGTATCAAATGATGTGAAAGGCTTGTGACACTACTTTGCTCCACTAAGCTGTTGAGTGTGCCAGTCAACATTTTTGCAGGGCTATTTAATGAAGAGTGATGTACATGGCTAAGGTAAACTTAGTCTCAAGGCAAATGGTCGGTCTTGAGGTGACCAGAACTCTAGAAGAGTCAACTTTCAGCTGGCTGTGGAGTAAGTAGCTGTAACCAAGTGAGATTCCAGTCTCATTTCTGTAAACAAGTGAGATTCCAGTAGTAAACTCAGAAGTGTTACTGATTCACTTTTTAAAAATTGTGGTAGATCATTTTGATAGTGTATACTTTCATTTAATAGAAGTAAGGAGAATGTCAAGCTTTGTCACCAGCAGAATGACTTGCAGTTATCTCTAGGAGTCCAGGTTCTCTGTGACAGAGTGGTAGCATGTTTTACAAGGTCTCCCTGAAAACAGCATTTTTCATTGAGAGACCTCTGTCAAGCTTGATTTTGGTGATAAATGTCCCTCCAAATTAGGGTCAGCTCTTGGTATCAAGAACAGAAAGTAGAGAGCTGCAACAAAAAGTAGTTCGTGGTTAAACAGTTGAAAGTTGGCACTTGCCAAATACTGTATGCTGCTTACTCAGAATATTACTCATCACCTCAAAAAATACTGTGCATGAACATAGAAAAGTCTTGGGTGATCTGTATGCCTCAGTCTACCAAAGGTGGTCTTTTTTNTTTTCTTTCTGAAAGAACTTAGGAGGTGGCTTTTCTTCAGTGAGCTTTCGTTGCAGCGAAACTCAATGTGGTGATATTAATAGATCAGGGTTAATCCCCTTGCAGCAGGGAGGAGTGCTCAGCCGCATGGGTGGAGTGCACAAGTACCAATGAGACATAGTAACATGGAGCAGAGGTAACTTTTTGGCTCTTTTGAGAAACACACCTCACCACCATCGGGAAAACTCCTGAGAAAGGGAGTAACTCCAGAACCTAATGTGACTCCAAAGAGCTGGCGGAATTCTTTTGGAAACACATCATGGCTTGAGGCACCTCCTCTTTTAATTTAATGTCCTTGCCATTTATCGGAACCTCCTAAGGTAATTTTGCCAGTATAATTTTCATTGTAGGTCAGCAAAAAGATCCTTTTTTGTCTCTGAAAACAGATCAAGCACGAAAATATGCATTTGCTGTTATTTTAATGTCTGTATATAAGACTGCAGAGGAAAACAAAGTCGTGCTCTTGAGCATACCTATTTTAAATAGTAGGTGAGAAAGAATGGGTTTAATATTTAACTGCTGCTGTTTAAATATCCCATATTGTTTGGTACGAACATAGGCATCATAAAACTGGGGCAATGGAGGGCCTAATAGAGAAAGGTGTTCATCTTTCTACCCCCTTGATAATCTGAAATAACTTGTGAGGATTTGTGTATTACTTGTAATAAAGTAAAAATTGCTTGTTTAAACAAACAAAAGCACTTGAGGATGCTCAGTTGATAAGAATTACTTACCCTCATGTACAGTATGATGGCGGTACTGGAATTTGTCAATTTTGTGAGAAGCGGCGCTTTCAGGGAAAGATTAGATGGATTATTACTTTGCTGACAGTAACAAAGGGTTCTTTCTTTAAAATTGAATTAAATATTAATTAAATTTCAATGAAGGAAACTAAGCTTGGGTATATCTTGTACATTCTATTATTTTAGCACTAGTATCAGCAGAAACTCTAATTCATATGATAATATATGTCATTTGATGTTGCTAAATTTGCTAAGTGCACTTATTGCTGAAAACTGTGTATTTCCTGGAAGAAGACTAGGGGAATGCCAGTGAATCAGCAGTTTCAGTTGACTACACAAGAACGTTTACTGCAGCAAACCTAAATGTTGCCACTTCCAAATTGTTGAAACTTCCCTTTCAGGACTGGAAACAATAGTACTTTGTCTGTCTTGGCACCCTTCTGCTGTTCATGATCAAACAGCAGGTGTTAAATTGCAGCTTTTTAATAAAGTAGTTACAGTTAGTACTGTTTAAAGCTGGACTAAAGCTTTGTACGTGCCAGCCCCACACACTTGATTAATTATAAACAAAGCAGATTGTTTCACTTCGACCAAACCAGTCTTTCTTTGCCTGCATGTTCCAGTTGTGTTTTGTAACAATTGCTTTGGCTTTAAAAATAGATATTATAATTCTCTGAAGAAAGCATCCTTGTGGGGTGTAGGCCTGAGTATGTAATTGGACATGCTCTGAGCAGGAGGTGGTACTAGAGATCTTGCATCGTAGTCATTCTGATTCTGTGGTAAAAATCACATTTCTGACACTGCAGTTAACTTTTCCTTGCTTGTGTTACAGTATTTTCTTCCCAGCAGAAGAATTCCTCTGTTTCGAAACACTTCTTTTTTAACAAGATGAAGTTTTTTTGCCTCAATTTGCTGGTTCTCAGACCTTTAGATGTAAATAAAAGGTCTGGTTAAATTCTATCTCCTTCAAGTTTTGCTTTACTCCTGCCGAGTTCAAAAAGTGCAGCATCTACTTATTTCCATTCCTGTTTGTGCCTGTCTCCAAATATGCTAAGCAAAGTTAAGCAGAAAATACATCATTCGTGTGCTTGTTGATATTTAGTGAGTTAGAGGAAATCTGTTAGGTAAACCTTCCAATTTTGTGAAGTACGAAGAAAGGGCAAAGGTATCAGCGACTTACACTATAGCTCCCATAATCTAATCAAACATTACGTAGGACTTAAGGTTTGTGCAAGTATATCTAACTGATCTTCAGAGAGTTACTGGACTGGTTTGTGTTTTAGTTCTAAAATAGAGGACATCATGCTGACTAGACACGTCTTCAACAGATGGAGAGTGTTCAGCTGACAGTAGTAGTCATACGTAGTCTCTCAGAGTGTCCATTTGAGTAGACAGAACCTACAGGTGAAAAAACATGCTCCATTATGGGTTTGAACTTGGTCATATGGGAAGAAAGTTTGAAATATGTGGCTCTGAGGCTGCATTTAGGAGAAAAACTTGTGTTATACTTTATTGGAAAGGTTCTGTGCCCTCCTTGTTGATTTATACTGCCTTGATGTAAGAGCCCTGTTACACAGCAAATCTGCTGTTTTTCTTTACTGTCTCAACTGTGAGGCACATTTGACTCTGGAGTGCTTTTGGATGTAGATACAATAGCTTCACTTTCATCATTTTTATGGCTGCTGCTTTTTCAGTGCCTGAACTGGACTATAAGCACATCTGTCAGAATATGAAAATTTGGTGACAGAATATGCATTTTATCACTGCCATGCAGAATGGTCAGTAAACAACACCTTACCTACCACCAGGTGGGAGTTACCCTCCCCTCACTTCACAAGGGGGTAAAGTCAGTTTTTAGTGTGCTGCAGTTCAAAGCAGTCAACAGCAAGAATATTCTGAAGTCAGAATTCTCCTGAAGTCTCAGAGCACCTCCCCAATATGCACATTGGGATCTCTGCAGAAAATAGCATCAGCTTCAGTATGTCAGCTCTTAACATGTGTGTAGCTTTCTCACGATGAATTATTCAGGGTTACACTTCTGTGGGAGAATCAACGATGGGATTGGACTTTAGCAGTATGTAGAAAATAAGAGTCTACAAAATAATTGATTATGTACATACTGAATGTGTTTCTGCAGTTGCCTGGTTTTTTTGTGGGACAGTGTGCAGTTAAGCACAAGTTCTTACAGAATGGGCTCTACAGCTTCTACAAAACAGACATGCTGTCATGAAATAAGATGATTTATTTACTATAGAAGACTTGAGTTAAAATAGGCACTAAACAGCTTGTTTTATTATAGTATTCTCTAGCTAATGCTTATCGCAGAGAGGTTTTTGTGTTGGTACCAGCTTTGTACTGACACCCTTTATCTTGTTTATACTTTTTACCCCTGTGGAAAGCAAAGTAAGACCAAAATGGTGTCCCGAAGCTTAGTGCACGGCCTAATAAGGACCAACAGCATTACAGTTCTGTGTCAAACTCGTGATAATATTTATCTTCAAAGTTCTGAATGTTTTAGGGCCTAGGTCCTTTGATTTTCTTTCCTCTAATGTACTAGAAGTAGCCTTTTGTGAGCTGTTTTCCAAGCAG
Organism: Cyanoderma ruficeps; assembly: GCA_008694505.1. Classification (NCBI taxonomy): domain Eukaryota; kingdom Metazoa; phylum Chordata; class Aves; order Passeriformes; family Timaliidae; genus Cyanoderma; species Cyanoderma ruficeps. The sequence continues at coordinate 1,201,301 of VZDJ01000135.1, forward strand.
TTTCCAGATTTTCCTTCAAGGGCATGGTAGGTCAGCTTGTTGTAGAGACCTGTGCTGTGTTTGAAGTTGTTTTTCCTATTACACAGAGGGTGTTGGCTTTCAGCAAATAAAAGCAGTCTGTTTCTTTTTGCATCAATGAACAATGATAATGTGGAGGTTGTTTTTGTATTGGCAAGTGAGTTTAATGTAGTTACTGATATTCTTGTTAATATTGTATGTAAATCAGTTAATATTGTAATTTTCAAAGATAAGTTTTCTGAAAGTTGTGTTTCATAAAACAGTTTTACAAACTCCTAAATAAGCCTGTATAAACTTAAATGTCATGAATAAGGTAAATAACTTATTTCAGTTTAAATATGTCTGTATCATTACTTGATGACTTTAAATGGGTTTTGTAGGCTTTAACTAAAACTTTGTTTCTTGTGATGCTTCTCAAAGTGAGCATACATACAGGGAAAACTAGTTTAGTGAGGGCCTACTTAATATATAACCTGTATACGGAGAAATCTTGTGCCTATTCATCTGGCTGGTGTATAAAAGTGCTTTTAATGATGAGCTGTGTGTTTACAGACTAATGACAGAGCAGCTGAATGTAAAGAAAATTCTTCTACTTAGATGTGGTGCTTGAGACATATGTGCCCATTATTTTCTCTGTCAAGTCTTAAACTTTTTTAAAGATAAATTATATTGAACCTAACTACTTGTTAGATTAAGCTCTGAAAAATCTGAGTCACAACATTTGTCAGATTGATTTGGTACTATGCCTTTGGACAATCTTAACTAAAAATGAGTGTGTTCTTAGTTGGTTCACTGTTTTGAACTGGCTGAGAAGTCTGACTTCAGAATAATTTCTTTAATCTCTCTTACAATTTCTAATTCACTGTCATCTGTTCAGCACTAAATGCCATTGTTGCTACTTGCATTCTTTGTGGAAAACTTAATCCTTACTGAGCAATGTGTCTCAAATGTAATTATAAAGGCTAAAGGTAAAACTGCCCTGGTTTTGATTGTCTACCAAGAAAAGGAGGTTTCTATGCCCAGGGACTGAAGCAGAAACAGGGTAAGGGTTACTGTTGGTCTTTGACCAGCAGTAACCTCCAGCCATGTCTGTTTCCTTTTCACTGTTTCCCTCTAGTGCTCACACACCATACTGACTTGGGGAGATTAAATAGATGAGCTAACGGGAGAGAAATACGAGTGTGTGACGACTTAATTTTCCCAGTCCTGACCTGTCAGATCGCAGAACACTATGAAACCTTGTGACAGAAGGACCTACTCTCCTGTTTTGAATTGGTGATTCACCAAGGTTTTGGAAATTATCTGAATTTTTATCCTTACATGTAAATGTGTCTTTGACATTAAATATACAAAGCTTTTAAATTAGCTGAACTCATAATCTGACTTCGCTTATGAAGTTTTTTGATGTGAGATCTGCTTTATATGCATATCTTTGCTCTGCTGTATCTGTGGCTAGGTCTTACATCTCAACATTGGAAGTATTCAGATAATTTATCCCTTTAACATTTTTGTTTTATGTCATGTTAGACTTGTTCTTAACTCATAGAATCGTGTACTGTTCTTTGTAAAGAAATTAATGTTTTCATGTAACTTTTTTAAATCTTGGTAAGCCATCATGTATCAAGTGTTTAATTGAATTGCTAAGATTGAAAAAGACCTTTAATATTTCCACATTCAATTATCAACCCAGCACCACCACGTTCACTACTAAGCCGTGTCCTCAAATGCCATATCCACACATTTTTTTAGCACGTTCAGTTGTGGTGACTCCCCCACTTACCTGAGCAGTTTGTTCCACTGCTTTACAATCATTCCCATGAAAAAATTTTCATAATGTCTAAGCTAAACCTCACTTGCTGGAACTTGAGGCCATTTCCACTTGTCCTGACACTTGCTACTTGGAATAAGAGACTGACACCCATCTCACTACAGCTTTCTCCCAGGTAACTGTAGAGAGTGACAAGGTCTCCTCTGAGCCTCCTTTTTTCCAGGCTGAGCTACCCCAACTCCCTCAGCCACTCCTTGTCTTGTGTTCCAGACCCTTCACCAGCTTTATTTGACTTAAGATCTTCCAATTGTTGCTTCCTATGTAGGCTGGGGCAGGCAGCTCAAGAAGAGTACAATAATGTTGGTAAGTCATGTAGAGAAAAAATTAGAAAGGGGAAACCTTAGCTAGAACTCAGTCTGGTCACTGCTGTATATGATGAGATGTTTTTACTAATACATTAACAACAAATGGAGGGCCAAGGAAAATCTCCATCCTTTAATGGGCATGTGGATGGGGCCCACTGTCACCAAGAATGAGGAAGAGGTTGAGGTACTTAATGCTTTCTTTGCCTCAGTCTTTAACAGGGAGATCAAATACCCTCAGGGCAAGCAGCTCCCTGAGCTGCTAAACAGGAATGGGGATCAGAATAGACTTTCTGTAACTCAGGAGGAAATGATCTCCCACGTCAATTAGCCACTGACAAGTCTGTGGGGCCAAATAAGATTCACCCAAGAAGACTGAGAGAGCTGATGAAATACCTTTCTAAGTCACTCTGCATCACTTATGATCAATCCTGGTTTAACCAGGGACACCCCAGGTAACTGGAGATTTGCCCACCTACAACAAGAGTCAGAAGGAGGATCTGGGGAACTACAGCCTGTCAGCCTGGGAAGGTTATGGAACAGAGTATCTTGAGTGTGATGACTGACATACAGGAAAATCAGGGCATCAGGCCCATTCAGCGTGGGTTTGTGAAAGGCAGATCCTGCCTGACCAACCTGATCTGCTTTTATGACAGGGTGACCTTAGTGGATGAGGGAAAGGCTGCGCATGTTTTCTATCTAGACTTTACTAAAGCCTTTGGCACCATTTCTCGTAGCATTATCCTGGAGAAACTGGCAGCCCATGGCTTGGGCAGGTGTGCTGTTCACTTGATAAAAACAGGCTGGATAGTAAGACCAGAGAGCTGTAGTGGATGGAGTTACATCCAGCTGGTGGCCAGTCACCAGTGCTGTTTCCCAGGGTCCAGCATTGGGTCCAGTTCTGTCATATCCTTACAGACAATCTGGATGAGGGGGTCGAGGCTACCCTCCCTCAGTTTGCAGGTGACAAGCTTGGTGGGAGTGTTGATCTGCTGGAGGGTGGGAAGGCTCTGCAGGTTGGACATTGGGAAGAATTCTTTCACTGAAAGGGTGGTCAGGTATTGGAATGGGCTGCCCAGGAAAGTAATGGAGACGCTGGAGGCACACAGTGAAAGTCTGTGTGTTGTACTTAGTATTATGGTCTAGTTGGCATGGTGGTGTTGGGTCAAAGGTTGGACACAATGGTCTGGGAATTCTTTTCCAACCGTAATGATTCCGATTATTTTCTACCTGTCATGCAGAATGGTTGTGTTTGTCCTTAGATAATTATGCCTTCAGAACTCTGATTCTTTATATCCAATATGTTCATCTTTTGTTTGAAAATAAAATTAACTTTTAGGCAGCATTATTGTCTGGATAGTTTGAGCTTAATATATGGAATCTTTATGTTTTCAAATTGATGTATGATTAGAAGTGTATGTAAAGCTTCTACTGATGGCAGAATGCTGTTGCATAAAGAGCTTTTAAACCAGATTGGGCTTTGTTTTTAAACAAACATGGTTTTGACTATAGAAGGACTATTTTTTCTGAATCTTCAGCCCTGGACAGCTGAGGAATCTGAAGCTGTATCAGGAATGTGACAAAAAGTTGCATGTCTTGGAGTCCCTTACTTCATACAACCTTTTGATTCAAATGTGTAATAGGTCAGTGAGCCTCCATTGTTTTTGAAAGAAGTAGGTGTTGAGGGCTGACAAGGGCTACAGCAAGAAGGAAATAAGAGTAGCTAATAGGTTTTGAAAGTGAAGAAAATTGTGTTAGTTTTAATAGAAATGTATTAAAAGTAAACCCTTCTTTTTCTCCACTTTTTCCCAAATTACTTTTAGGAGATTACAATTTAATCAGCGTGTGTTCTCATGTATTTCCTTCAGGTGTAAGATAGTTTTCCTTAAATTCTTTGTCAAATATATTATGGAATTTGACTATTCCAACTTTTTTATCCTCCAGTGCTTGCTATATATTACATACTCAGGGGTATGCCAGCCATTTTATAGGGATTTCTATCCTTATGTTTAAGGATTGAGCAGAGGGGGAAGACCAATCTGTTTCCAAATTTAGCAGTGACAAGATAACTGCTTATTGCTCTAGGTGAACAAGGGACCTTCTGGATTTTGCAGGAGCATTTGCTTTGGCGATTTTTCTTCTTTTTGATAGGAAGCATAGATAGCTAAGCATATTTATCTGCTGAAAGATGTGTTCTGTGTTGCTGTAAAGCTTTTTGTAGTCCATTTCTTTTAGGGCAAGTAAGAACCTTGCTTGCATCTGTACTTTGAATCCTAGCATTTCTTGTTAGGAGAATGTTTATTCTGATTAAGCAAAGTGTAGGCCTCTCAAGTCCATATCCAAAACAGGCCGAGGCTTGCAACAAGTACCTTTTCACAAAGGTGAATAAACCCCTATTGCTCTTTTGAAATCTCATTATGGTCTTCAGCCCAGGATTCTTCACTGTAATACTGATGGTGGATGTGTTTTTCTGGTTATACAGAGGTGATATTAATGTAATACTTAACTATCTTCAGTTAAAATATGAAACTAACCCAACAATTTGAGTAAGAGGCAATCATTCCTTGCCTGCCGTTTTGAAGGATAAGTGAGATTACCTGAATGCCTGTTGACTGTGAACACGGTGTGTGCCTTAGTCTCCTTGCTCTGTCCCGCTGTTGGGGCAGGCTGGGTTATCCCTGTGTGCTCAGTCCCTGCAAGGTGCAGTCTTTCCCTCCACCTAGCGGATGTTCCATGGGAGAGCACGTTCTCAGGCTCCCGCCGCAGCTTTTCCTGCTGCCTCCTGGCTCATCTACCTCAGTTAGCACTTAGGCATTAACCCTGGCAACACTCCCTTTTGAATTTTATATATTGTGACAATGTAATAATATTTAATGTAAGTATTATGCAATTTTGTATAACTGCTAAAAAGACTGATGTGACTGACTAGTGCTTTCACTTGGGATAAGAACTGTTATTATTTTTAAAGGCACAGTTGCACAAGTGCTAGCCTTAAACCGAGATCAGACAATATGTAATGTGGTTAATTCATTTTTTAAAATCTGTAGTTACTCCCACTAGCTTTCAAAGAGGGAAATCAAGAAGCAACACTTACTTTAGTGCATTGGGAGCTGACGCCAAAACATCAGTGCTTTTTCTGCCAGTATCTAATAGAAGGCAATTTATTAGTTCTGTATTACAATACAGACCTTATCTATCCCTTTCCTGACAGCCCAGATTCATGGAAGTGATAAATGTAGCCTCTGCTAGTCTTGCTTAGAGTCCCGTGACCCCAAGAGTACAAGCTGCTTTAGTTTTACTACTAACTACACTAGGTGTTGCAGTTATTGTCAGCTTGGGTTTTGGGACTTTTGCTCAGTGAAGAGTTTTATTTTTATACGTGTATTTTTTCCAACTTGGAATTCCTGGGGATTCCTCCTGTGCGCATAATGTGTGTATTTATTGGGGAATTGCATGTATCATTGCTTTAGGAAAGTTAGGTCTGCATGTCTTTCCTGTTTTTGCAGTTGTAAAAAACGTCATATTAGAAGCTCTTTCCTTTTAAATAATCATTTGCAATGTGGTTGGGAGGGCTGTGGGTGGGGAATAATTATCCAGCTGCACTGACCTGGATTGTGGAATTTCTATCTCTGCCTGCCTGCTACTTACCTACCACCTTGGTTTTGCAACCTTAAATTTCCATTGTCAGCAGCTTCAGAACAATTGAAAAATCAGACCTACAGTCACGTGACAATTCTATATCTATTATATATAATATATAATATATATACTATATATATTATATATAATACATGTGTAATATATTATATACAATATTTATTATAAATATATATTATATTATTTAAGATATAATATAATTATGCCTTTAATTTCAGTCTCCAGGAATGCATCCAGTACTGCCTGACCTGTAGTGTATCCTGTGCTAATAGCGTTTGCAATAATTTCGTGGGGTAGCCTTGCCTTGGCTCATCCTGGCACTCACCCATCTTTCTGAAGTGTCACTTTACGGTCGTGGGCTGGAGGCAGACATGGGACAGGATCCCATGATGAACAGCTCAGTTTGGTGTTCAGAGCTCCCTTTTATAGGGGGTCCAAAATTTCTGTGCCTGGACACCTGATTGGTCGGGGTCTCAGCACCGCCCACTGCCCTGGCCAATGACGTGTCTGCATCCAGGATTGAATGGGATTGGCTGTTCCCTGTTGAGTTCAAATCCATCCTGTCATGGCTCACCCAGGGACTTGTTTACTTCTTTTCTATACTGGACTAGGCTAGATGAATTGGGTTTCTTATTTATGGCCAAATTTATCTGTCCAGCTACAGACCAGCTGTGCTGGGACACTGAAACGTTTGCAGCAAGTCTAAAAATTGCCTTTGGAACGTGGTTGTTTACAGATCTCATCTGCTTGTTTTCTACCAAGCTTTTCTAGTACCTTCCAACTCTTTTGTGTTCCTACTTTTTTCTCTGTTCTGGGGGCTTTTTGTAAGGTCTTTTGGCTTGATTTCTTGGATGTTTAATGATGTTCTACAAATACTGTAGAGAATGAGATTGGAGTCACTGTGTCCTAATATCTGTTCCATCATCATCTGGGTGAGCTGTATGCCTTAGAGGGTGGAGCCTGCTGGTTGTGTTATGTAAAATAATAAATAATTTATAATGCTAACTGAATATATCTGCCTAGGTTAACAGAATTACGTTGAAGTGCTTCACAGGCACTAAATTGAGACACAATCAAAATAATTCCTTGAAGATATGTGAGAATAATTTGCTTTATTTGGTTTTTTAAGTGGGAGAACTTCACCGTGAGTCTGTGCTTTATTCAAGGGTATTATTTTCCACTTAAGAATCAGTGCAAGCAGTAACAGAGATCTGCAATATGATTCTGCAAATACTTAGCTTTTTTTATTGAAAGCAGCTTTTCTGGCGTGCTGCCTCGTTGCTGATACTAGCATCTGTTCCAGTTAAAGGATCACATGAAGCTTTGGATCATGTGGCTCTTTCCTCTTGTCTGTGGTAACAAAAGGATTAATGGATTTCATGCATTGCCTTAGAAAGCTGAAGGTGTTGCAATTACTATCAAATGCAAGTTTTAATGTAGCTTTGAAGCTGAGACGTATGCATGGAATTTCAAAGAACTGCATCTTTTTACCGAGCATGGCAATTTGGCTTTAATGCTTGATGGTATGAATTGATACGACTTCTACAAGTAATTTTGTTTTCAAGCAGACACTGTTGATTTCCATCTTATGAACTCTACCGGCGTTTCCAGCTTTTATCTTGGGAAATCAAAATTTGTGTAAACGGAGGAAACTTTGTCTACGTTCTTCTTCTCAATGTAAATGATTATTCCTGCAGTGATTAGTTAACGATGATCTGCTTTGCAAGACATAAATGCGGCAGTGACCTGCTCTCGTTTAGATGTTGCGGTAGTAGAATGGTGGGGCTTTGCATGATTCATGCTTTCTTTGTTTGTGTTCATCTGCCTGCATGTCTGCTGTGAGCAGGATGGCTTGTCTGTGCGTCTGTTAGAAATGAGTACTTATTTTCTGGTTCTTGTGGAAAAATAAGTATTCTCAATGTAATTTTTTTTTCCTCTTGGCTCTTTGAACAAAATTGTCTGACACAGTTTTGCAAATGTGGTCTGTAAAACGCACATGCTTTTGATTCATGCTGTGTTCAGTCTGCTCTTAATGTCTGCTGAATTTGCTTCTCAATAACAAATAATTACGTTGCACCTTTTTGTTGGTGGACTTTGCAAGCTGATAGCTGTATTCATATAATCCTGTATGCTGTTACATGTACTATTCTGTAGCATGCATAAATTATGTAGTGGAATTAATAATCACAGGCATAAATGACAGAGAAATAAATATTCTGCTGAAAAGGTACCTTAAAAATCAAGCTTACATATTAATGTGGAAAGAAGGTTGAAATTTTTTTTCTTTCACCTTCAGTTTTTATTTTGTGAACAAAAGTAGCTGAACATTGACTGTTTGCATAATTGGAAGAAAAGGATTTAATTCAGATGTAGAATAAAAGGCATCAGGTTTTCTACTTATAATTTTACAACTACTCTTGGAAGTTTTAAAGTAGGTCTCTGAAGGTGTGGCTTTGAATGAATCTCAAGTAAAGAAATCCAGAATTTTCACTTCCTAAGCTTAAAGCAATGTGTTGCATAGGTGTGTCTTTCTCACTATAAGGACAAAATCAGAAAATGCTTGCTATCCTTAATTAAAATACTTTAACCTCAATAAAATGGATGTTTTGGCTAGATGTTAAAATTGATCTGTTCTTTAAGCCATATCGTATTAAAATGAAATTTTGTTATCTTTCCTAGTGTGCACAAGATACAGAGAAAATTAAATGAACTTTTACTGTCAAACTGATTATAATAAAAACATATTGGGTCATCATAAGATATGTGGCATATGTTTAAATAAATATTGAAAGTGCTGATTAAACAATGAAGTCTTCTTATATTTGTGTTTAAAGGAAATTTTAAAAGAAATGTTTCAAAGTGTTGGGTGACTCATCAGGTTTGTGCTTATTAAATGCATTTGAAAGAAAGCAGTCATATGCCCAAACTCTTACTTCTAGCTCAGGCATACATACTTTGTCCCACTTTGCCCAAATTCTTGACTGACACTTCAAACAACTCTATACCTTTCTCTGCTTTTTAACTTAACTACACACGCATGCCTTCTCAAAGCTTATACAGCTTCCAATTTTCCCATAAAATGTACAACAACTGGAATTTCATCATTGCTCCTTGTTTGTTCTGTATATTTTGTTTTGTCTCCCCTCTCCCTGCCCCGTTTTGAGATTTGGTGCTACTGCAGAATTTATTTCTGTCAAAAGTCCTTCACTGTTGTCTCTGTCTACTTGATCAAACTCATTTACTAACAGCATTTCATATATTATTCTGAACCATCTGTTTATTGCTTACATTCTCTGTCAGGATTTTTCATCTCCTTTGCCATGCACATCATTTACATTAACATTTAGAGAAATTTCTTTTCCTTCAGTTCCTCAATATCTGCTTCTGTTTGACTTGTGAGGAAATTTGTCAAAGTCTATTTTTGATCTTTTAAGTGTTACTCTAATCAAGAGATGTTTTTCTTTTTTCATTGTTTAGTTAGTTACATTATTGTATCCTCTCTCTTACTTTTAGTGTCTTACTTGTTTTATGTGGACTTCTGTTCTCATGAAAAATTAATTTGTCTAGTAGAAATAATTTTGCCGAAGAAGCCTGAAATGGGAAAAAAATGATAGAAGTAATTGTCTGATTTTCTTTGATTTCTATTTTGTTGCTTTAAAAAAAATGGTACTATTTGTGTGATTGGACGGATTGACTGAAGCTGATTGTCTTGAGACTGAACGATGTTTGATCCCCTGATTAAGTGTAATGTAAGTTTTTTTATAGGATGTGTGAAAGTTACTTCTTAGGAATTACATAAACCAAAATGATGAAACACTGTCCCTTTTGTGAAGCATTAGATATATATTGCTGTGTCCTTTTGGGGACATATAATTCATTGTAGGTAATAAATTATTTCACAAATGGATTTGATAATAAACCCCAAGTTTATAAGAACCTCATAGATACTGTATCAACATCTTAGATGCAGGCCCAGATTGAGTTATTTAAACCTCTACTGCAAATAAACAAATGGGTGGGTTTCTGAGAAAATTACATTACTCTTGTTTTCATGATTGCTATTTTATCAAAAGCCTCAATGCTCTAGGTTTTTTGTGTGTTTTGCTTTTTAGACTGAATCTGGCTATGGATCAGAGTCGAGTTTGCGACGCCATGGCTCCATGGTGTCTCTTGTCTCTGGAGCAAGTGGATACTCTGCAACATCCACCTCTTCATTCAAGGTTGGTGCAAAAAGCTTTCCTAGTATTTGTGCATAAATGACGTGCAACTGGAAAAGAAGTAATGTAGAGACTCATTCACATAATATAGGAAAAAATAAAAAATAGGTAGTTTAAATGTCAGTAGTGATGGTGAACAGATGGAATGAGAAGCTCTCTCATGCCTCTCATGCAGTTGTCCCTTTTAAACTGTGATGTCATCTTCTGTGGCAAGAAAATCGAACATGTGAGTGTGTTCATTAACTTTTTCTGGTTTATTCACCAGAATATCATGGGCTCCAAATGAAAACAAACACTAATTCTGTAGCTTAATAAGTGTGATACAGCACTGGCTGGCAAATTATGGCTTTTCTTGTGTCATGCATATGAATATTTAATATATGAACTGAGTGTGCTGTACTTCTAGGGGAGCAGTAGAGGAACAACACGAGAAAAGGGAATGAGGATTGGAACAAAGATCTTAAACTGGAGCTGACTGCTTTCAGGCAAATGTGTATAAAGCTGTTAGCATGCAAGTTCATGTTTTAGTAAGCTTTTGTGGGGGCTCTGAAGTAGCAGGTGCAGTCAAAACAAAACATTGAGACCAGTGACAAAGTGAGTAAGAAATACTCAGATATGGTTTCTTCTGACATTATCATAATTGATGATATCTAGAATGCCCTTACTGTACTTCAGTTTCTTCTTCATAGCTGTAGAAATGTATTTTTTTAAATTAAATTGTAAATATACTTCATCAAGCTGTTGTTGAGTGTGTAGAAACGTTTCATGCCTTTTTCGTTTGTGTTTTCAGAAGGGCCATAGCTTACGGGAGAAGCTTGCAGAAATGGAAACATTTAGAGACATCTTGTGTAGACAAGTTGATACTTTACAGAAATACTTCGATGCTTGTGCGGATGCAGTTTCCAAAGACGAACTGCAGAGGGATAAAGGTAACACTGTAACTGAAAACTCTTTCCCTGCATGGAATGTGGCTTTTTGCCAAGGAAGTGCCTTGATACTGTTACAATACAATTTAATGTCATATAAATAAAATAAATATCTTAAATTTAGTTTAGTAAAGGGTCAATAATTTGCATAAATGCTTAAATGTGTTAATTATTTTTATTTTGGAATTCAGATTTGCTTTAAAATCTGCTTGATGTTAACCTGTAGCTGTCAACTGTACAAAAGCAATACTCTTTTCAAGTGTTTTGTTGTAGAATACCAATTGCTAGCCCTCATAATTCAATTTATTGCTGTCCATTGTTTGTTATTTTAAAAAAACCAATGGGATATTAGTTTTGATATAAACAATACAGTTTTTAAAAAGTCAAAAGTGCTGCCTTAGGTAATGCTTCTGAGATGTACTGGCTGGAAATAGAGCACTGAATGCACACTTGAGATCATACTAGACTATGCTGTGGATGTCTCTGAATTGCTTATATCAGAGCACAGCTTGTCACTGTATGTGTACACTTTACTGAGGCATTTATATTCATCCCTGTGCTTGTTCTGGCACCATGAAACTTTCCATAGCAATAAAACACCAGAGAAATGTAGTTCTGCTTTTTTTTTTTTTAACTTTCCAGTGCAGAAGATTAGATTGGTACTGAACCATGGCTCCTACTTATCCACCTATAACAGCAAAATATGTTGCTCTCACCAGAGAATTGAATGCTAAACTTTAATGCTGAGCAATGTTAGATTCTGCTGTTAGCTGATGTTTACGCTGGTAGTGGTCTTGGGTCAAAAAAAAACAGACAAAAAACCAAACCCAAAAGGGAGGGAGGGGTCATGACTGTTGCTATAGGAAAAAGTGCTGGCTAACCATGAAGATGGTCTTAGTTCTTTCTTGCACACCAAAGAACTAGAAAATCCTTCTCACTCCCATAATACACTCTCTTTCAAATCTAGTGGTAGAAGATGATGAAGATGATTTCCCTACAGTACGTCCCGATGGAGATTTTGTACATAACAGTAACAGCAGTAAGGAAAAACGTAAGTGTGTCCCAATTTTTTTCAGTGATGAAAATTAGGAATGAATGATATGATGATAAGCCTGGTATAAGACAGGTGTTTATGCTCTTTTCTAAGCAGAAAATGGCAAGAATAGTTATTTAACTGTATGTGAATGGAAATTCTTAGTCACCTTATAATTCTTTAGCAGCTTTTCATGCTTCTCTGAATTATTCTTAATGCACCCAAATACTAATGCAAGCTTGTCAAGCTGGAATTTCCTATTCTGTGTCTAAAGTCGCTATTACTACAAAATTCTGTTGAAACAGCTGCAATTCAAATATTGGGAACAGAAATTTTTTAACAGGTTATTGCCAGTATTACCTGCTTTAGGAGTTTGATGGAGTTCAGTGCTTTTCTGCTTGGGGATGTCCCCCTGTGGTTTTCCCAAGTGCTATGGCTGTGGAAAGTTAAGACTGTTACTGATTCTCCCTTATCATAATTTTAGTGCCTTTTTGCTGTCCTTTTCCTTGTTACAATGAGCAGAATTCAGAAATATTTTTTTTCTTACCATAAATGAACTAGTCGTTGGTACTCACTGTACCCATGCAGCAAATGTGAATAACTCATGCAAGTTTTGCTGTTCGAGAAATCTGATAGTTCTGGCCTGGAGGAAGTTGTGTTTGCATTTAAATTGTACTTGCATTCTTTTTAGACCTTCTCATGTTTTCTGACTGTTGTTGTTTTGGTTAAAATTTTGGGGTTTTTGGCCAATGCACTCTTTATGTGATGGTTTTATGTTTGCCAAATTTTATTTGCCAACTGGGAATTAGGATTTTGGGAGAAGAAGGCAAAACAGGCTCAATTTAAAAGTAAACATGTAGTTTATTAGCACACAGTAAAGAAAAGAAAGGGGGAAAAAAGAAAAAAAAATGAAACTCTCAAAACTTTTCCCCTTACAAGTGTTCATTCTCCTACAAACAACATAGAGACAAAACTTGTGACATTTAGTCAGTTTTACCATTTGAATATAGTCTTCTATCTGTTCTTCAGGAGAAGAGTCTCTTGTTTTCTATGGAATTCTCTTACTGACAACTTAAAATAAGTTTTTTTTGTGGGTTGGAACTTTCATGGAAACAGCCGCCTGGGAAAACCTGCTTCTATGTGGTTTCTTTTTATTAGCAGTTTCCCAAGCTGCTTATGGGTTGTGGAATTCAGGTATTTGGGGTGTCACTTTTTAAAGATAAGCAGCTTCAAGGCAAAGGATTTTTCGTCTTAAGGAACGGACAGAGGTGTCCTTTCACTGGTGCGGGAGCTTCTCATCTTTTTTTCTCTGTTCAGGCATCTCATGGGATTGTACAGTTCATCACAAACACTTTTGCTCAAAAATCCACAAATCATCTCCCTAAATGCATATTTTTCCATGATTTAAAAGCCAATCTACCAATAGAGTTCATTTCTATAGCTCAAACAAGAAAGTCCAGCCAGCAGACAACTCCTTCATCCTTCCTCTAATTAATCCTTTTCTCACTCTCTTCATCTGACTGTTATGCTAAGTCTTCTCTATGCTCCATCCATTTGTCTGTTCTCATTCTGGGAAGAGCCACTGCTTTGGAAGTCCCATCTCCTGGCAGGAAAGAGTTAAAACTTGCCCAGACCCTCTGCCGAGTGGCAGCTAAGAAAAGCCTTGGGAATGGGGGGAAAGCCTCAGGCAGGTCTCAGAGCAGCCCGGCTGATGGAAGGCTCCTTGCCCCCACCCCTCGGTGTCATTCCGGGTGGGCTCGGCTTGGAGCGGCTGCAGACTCCCCTCTCCCTGCTGGGGAAAGGGCCCAGGCCCATGGCCAGGCCTCGGGCTGGCTCCCCTCATAGGGAAGTGGCAGGGTGTTTTCCAGCTGCTAAAAACCGATCCGGGCCGGGATGGGGGCACATCATCCCCTCTCCCGGCCTGGGAGTCACCAGGCCAGGTGCACCTTCCGTGAGGGCCCGGGGCCAGGGCAGGCTGGGCCGTCCCAGGCACCCCCAAAGGGAGAGAGTCAGGACTGCCTTATCTCCTGTGAAGGCAGAAGGAAAAGAGAGCGATCCCAGGCTTCCTTCTAACTTTTTTAAGGCTGTGTGTGTCCCAGAGGTGTATCTCTGCATGCAATTGGCTATTCTGGTTGTCAGTTCAAAAGAAATCACCAATTGCACCTCACCGTCTGTGCTAAACTAACACAGTGACTGAAAATATTCTGGCGATTACACTCTCTACTTGTTGGCAATTCAGTTAGTCCTTAGGTGTTTCTTCGACTTGATTCACAAAGCTTGGGAGTAGCACCTCCAGTTTCAAGTGTGGTAGAATCTTCCAAAGTATTCACCAGAAATGTTTTTAAAAATGTAAATACTTTCATGAAGAACCTAGAAAATATAGGGCACAATATGCTTTTTCTGTGTCTTCTGCTTTTTTTTTCAATTGGTAGTTTTTCCCATGTGTTATGTATTTCCTTCTTGTATTTAAGAGCTTTTTCTAGAGTATATCCAAAACTGTTTGATGGAAGAGGAAAGGGAATGGAAGGATCTTTTCAGGTTACTTCCAGAATTCATCATATAAGTAGATTCTTCTACTGAGAATTAATTTTAATGCTGATTTCAGAGATTAAGTAGCATAAACAACTTGAAGACAATGTTTTGTCACAGCTGGGGAGTGAACCCACAGGGGGAGGGACTATGTTAGACCTGTTTGCAAACAGAGGTGGGCTGGTGAAAGATGTGGTTGGAGGCCATTTGGGGCATAGTGATCATGAAATTACAGAGTTCTCAATGTTTGGTGAAGTCAGGAAGAATATCAACAAGATTTTTACATTAGACTTCTGAAGGGCAGACCATGGCCTTTTTAGGAGACTTATTCAGAGAGTTCCTTGGGAAGCAGCCCTTAAAAACAAAGGAGTTCAGGAAAGGTGAGTGTGCTTTGAAACAGAGATCTTGAGGGTACAGGAATAAACTGTCCCTGTGTGCTGAAAGATGAGTCGATGAGGCAAATGTCCAGCCTGGATGGGCAGTGAGGTTTTGAAGGAACTTAGGAACAGAAGTAGGAGGATGTATCATGTCTGCAAGGAGGGTCAGGCCTCTGAGGAATTATTTAAGGGGGTTGTTAGGGCATGTAGGAAAAAAAATTAGGGAGGCCGAAACTCAATTTGAACTTAATTCAGCAACTTTTGTAAAGGACAGATACATTAATGCCAAAAGGAAGGGTAAGACCAACCTTGGTTCTCTATTGGACATGGGAGGGAACTTGTTAACTGCAGATGAGAAGGCAGAGGTGCTTAATGCCTTCTTTGTCTCAGTATTCAGTGGGAACCTGGCCTGTCCTCAGGACAACTGTCCTCCTGGGCTGGTAGGTGGTGTCAGGAAGCAGAATGGTCCCCCTGTTATCCAGGAGGAGGCAGTCAGAGACCTGCTGAGCCACTTGGATGTTCATAAATCTCTGGGCCCAGATGGGATCCATCCCAGGGTGATGAGGGAGCTGGCAGATGAGCTTGCAGAGGTACTCTCCATCATTTACCAGCAGTCCTGGCTCACTGGTGAGGTTCCTGATGACTGGAAGCTGGCAAATGTGGCTCCCATTCACAAAAAGGGTAGGAAGGAGGAACCTGGTAATTATAGGCCAGTTAGCCTGACCTCTGTACCCGGTAAAGTAATGGAGCAGTTTATACTGAGTGTCATCACACAGCACTTACAGGATGCCCAGGACATCAGACCCAGCTAACCTGGTCTCCTTTTATGACCAGGTTACCTGCCTTGTGGATGCAGGAAAGGCTGTGGATATTGTCTGTTTGGACTTCAGCAGAGCCTTTGACACTGTCTCCCACAGCACACTCCCAGAAAATCTGGCAGCCTGGGGCTTGGACAGGAGCACTCCTTGCTGGGCTAGGAACTGGCTGCATGGCCAGGCCCAGGGAGTGGTGGGGAATGGTGCTTTATCCAGTTGGGGACAGTCTCCAGTGGTGACCTCAGGGGTCTGTGCTGGGACCAGCTCTGTTCAATATTTTTGTTGTTGACATGGATGAGGGAATTGAGGCTTTCATTAGTAAATCTGCAGACGCTCATTAGTAAATTTGGGTGCATGTGTTGATCTCTTGGAAGGTAGGAGGGCTCTGCAGAGAGACCTGGAATGGATGGATGGATGGGCAGAGTCCAGTAAGATGAAGTTTAGTAAGTCCAAGTGCCAAGTCTTGCATTTTGGCCACAATGACCTCCTGCAACACTGTAGGCTGGGGACAGTGTGGCTGGAAGGTGCCCAGGAGGAAAGGGACCTGGGGGTACTGGTGGACAGCCAACTGAACATGAGCCAGGGTGTACCCAGGTGGCTGAGAAGGCCAATGGCCCCTGGTCTGCATCAGGAGCAGGGAGGTCATTCTTCCCCTGTACTGGGCACTGGTGAGGCCACACCTCGAGTCCTGTGTCCAGTTCTGGGCTCACCGTTTAGGAAGGACATTGAGACACTTGAGCACATCCAGAGGAGGCAGTGAGGCTGATGAGGGTCTTGAGGAACGACTGAGGGAGCTGGGGTTGTTTAGCCTGGAGAAAAGGAGACTCAGAGGTGACCTCATCACTCTGTACAACTTCCTGAAAGGTGGCTGTGGTCAGGTGGGGGTTGGTCTCTTTCTCCAGGCAGCAGCTGACAGAACGAGAGGACAGTCTTAAGCTGTGCTAAGGGAAATATAGATTGGATATTAGAAAAAAGTTTTTTACAGAAAGGGTGATAAAGGACTGGAATTGTCTGCCTGGGGAGGTGGTGGACTCACCATCCCTGGTTGTGTTTAAAGAAAGACTGAACGTGGCACTCAGTGCCATGGTTTAGTTGAGGTGTTAGGGGGGGGTTGGACTCGATGATCTTGAAGGTCTCTTCCAACCTGTTGATTCTGTGATGAAATGGAAGTTTTGAAGCAAGTGCAACCAGGTGTATGGTTCCACTAACCCTATTTTCTGTATGAAACTGAACCTTTTTTTTTTTTTTTGAGAGCTGTTAAGTTAGATTTCAGAAAACTGAAAAGGCCTTCTTTAACAAATGTTAAGAGTTTAATTTTACTGCATGATTCATTTTAGGAGAGATGTCTTTGTCAGACTCCATTTTTGTACAATCATGTAGGAGTTTCAGCTTAATTTACCTGTAGAAAATTCTTTCATATCTACGTTGTTCTGGTGCATCTGCAATATATATGCATATACTATGGGGAATGTCATTATGAAAGTTTGTATTTTTAATGCAGCCAGTCATCAAGCTTTTGGGAACTTACATGCTAAAAACTTGATACTTGTTGTTATAGATACCTGTATAAAGTCACTCACTATAGCTCACCAGAGGAAGTAATTCTGCAACCCCTTGCTTTTGCAGAACTTCTAATACCAGTTGTTGAGTCCTGTATCCCATTAAATTTACTTTCCATCAATTATTTCTATGAAAATATTTATCCCCATTTAAATTTTTCAGTGCCTCAGTTTGGTTTCTAATGGCTAAATTCATAAAGTATTTAGTAGCTGAGTGCTGCAAAGCTTGATTAGAAATGAAAAATTGGACTCTCTGTCTTAAAGTGGAATCATAAGTGATACAGTAGAGGAAGCAGATGTCTCCAGTTGAGACAGCCACACTCGTGTTGGGCAGAAAAAAAGGTCAAACTAACGGGCAATGTAAGATTTATCTTCAACTTCACCCTTTTTAAAGCTTAGCTTCAGAGCAGCTGTTAAAATTTGGTTTCTCAAATTTCAGGTTCTCTTCTTGAAATTTCTATCCCATCCTGGAAGGATTCTAACAATCTTCTTAAGTGTAACTGACCAGTCGTTGCCTGTTTATTCTGAGACAGCTCTCCACTCAGTGCTTCAGGAAGTGAGCCATAGGTTCAACCTCTTAATTTAGCTTACTATGATAGGGAGGAGTGTTTAAGCCTGCTGTTCAAACTACTAGTGCAGCAATCTGAAGCTCAAATCATTAGGTTTAAGACTGACCTAAGGGACCATATTCACATTGACTTTTGCAATTTGTTCTCTGGGTGGGAGGAGAAAGTTAATGTAGGTATGGACATTTGTGTACTGCTCTGAAGGTGATTTGGATAGGGAAGCTTTTTCTTTTCTGTGTTATGTAGGATCTTTAAGTGAAGAGGTAGATAGTACAAAGTTGTTTAAATATATTGGTCACTTTCAAATTAAAAGATCTGGTATCTGGAACTGTGATCATTTATATAAAACACCAAGGTATGGTGTCTGGCTGGTGCATATTTGCCCATTGGCAAATATGGAATGTAGAATATTGATCTCGAAGTGTTCCCATTCATCCCCTCCAGAAAAAGAACACATTTGGATTTAAATTTTCTAAGAATAGGAAGAGCAGGTGTAACCTACTTAAGAAACCACCTTGAATATGGAAGATGTCTTTTGTACTAGAACTACAAAGATGGAAATGGTACAAAAGCTGAAGGAGAGAAATCTGATGTAAGTTACAGCAGAGATTTATGTTGGATTTTTGTGCTCTGAATGGAGGAAAAGTATTTGCCAAAATATTGCTGAACAAGTGGGGTTGTTCTTAGGGGAAAACTACTCATATTGATCCTATTGCAATCCACAGAAGATAACAACAGCAGGCATCAAGAAATGGATCATGTACACAAATGTTTGGTTTTCACTTAGAATTAGTTTAGTGATATAATATGTTAAGGGGGCATAAAATAGAAAAGATGGAAGACCATCTTTCTACTTATTGTCTTTAGAATACTTTCCTGTTTCCCTGGGAAACAGATATGATCAAACAATGGGAAGGTGTTACCAGCAGAGTCTTGAGAACAAGAAGGGAAAACATCTATCCTAACAGACACAGAGCTCTAGGAGAGAAAAGCTAAAGAGTCATTGGAAGTTAAAGAACGGTATGAAGAATTCCTTGTATGAAACACAAGACAAATCAGAAATAGAGTATAGATGGGATAATGAAAAAGGCTTGGAAGACGTTGAAATTGAGGTTGTGTCCCACCCTCAACTTGAGGGTGGGAGACAAATGATCCTGCTTTTTTTAGTTGATGGTATGCAGTTTGGTAACCAAAGAGCAGTTGCAACACTAAGAGCCCTTTCCTATTAGTCTTTACATTTAAACATAGATCTTCAGATGCCTGATTTAATTTTGAAATAATCAATCTCTAGCTAACATGAAAAAAAGTGTAAAAAAGGAATCAGAAAGATGTTTGGTCTCTTGAAATAGAAAATCTCCTCATAAGTACCTGTGAAGTGCTGAAGCTCAGTTGTTTCTGAGGTGAGAGTTGAGGTCATCTCCCAATATGTTTCAGAAAGACAGATATTTCCTGTGATTAGGAATGAATCAAAATACTGATATCCATCATAAAAAACCTGTTGAATGACTGTCTCTTCAAAGAAATAGGTTTTACATCCTTCTGCAAGATGTTAATTTTTGCCCATAATTGTAATGACTAAAAAAACTTTAGGCACTGACTTTAAGTCTGCAGCTCTGCATTTATCACACCTACTCTGAGACTAGTCATTAAAGAATGGCTTAGAACTGTATGGAAGTGTTAATGAGATATGGCTGAGAACATTTTTCTCTTTTCCAGAAAATTAAGCTGTGTTGCTGTATTTCCATTAAATTCTACTGCAGAGATTTCTGAAATTATTTATATAGTGTCACAGGTAGTGGCAGTTTCTTCAGCATGTCTACAAATTTCCTAATCGAGAGAGAAAAATCACATCTGCAAGCATTATAGCTGTGCTGTTAAGCCTGCATGTGAACATAGCCTACAGCAACAGGAAGAATTGTTAGTGTGAAACCATCTTTTTCAGTTGTGAAGTATTATGGGCAAAGTTCTCGTATAATGTAAATTATTTTCAGTGCAGTCACTGCATCACCTCCTTGCCAGCTTATGCCACTTTGAGTCTCAGTCCCCTCTGTGTTCCATCTTCAGGTGTTGGGGAGGGAGAGCTGCTCTGCTCATTATCATTTCTGAAACAGTTTTTTCTTTTCTCTTTTTTTTCCCTCCAGCCCCCATCTCCTTTACCTTTTAGGGAATGTTCTTGATTAACATAAAAAAAAAGTAAAAAAAAGTTGTATTCTACCATAATACATGTGCTTCTTGAGGTATTTGAAGTCATGTACAGTCTGTAATCATTTGTTTGAACAAGAGTTTGATTCCTTCTGAAAGGAGGGCTCATAAAACTTTTAAAGACTTAAACCACTTCTGAAGACCGTGTGGTGATTGTTTTCTGTTTCCAAAATGCAGACACTGTGCTCTGTCCTTACAGAATGGAGCTGCTTGAAAAGTTCTGCTTTGCTCTTGCAGACAAATAAACTTACTCAAATATTAATTTGTACTTTTTAAACTGCAACAGTGGTATGTTGACAAACTGACGGACCGGAGAAAAAATTATCAAGCTAGGTGATAAGTCATGAGCTTGCTCTTTGGCAATAGCAGGAGTTACTTTAACTTGCTGGGTTCAGTCAGCTTCAACTTGAGTGTTACTTCTGCTTTGTAATATTTTCTGACATGCATGTGCAGTGCTTGATGTGTTATTACGCCAACCTATGTACCAGTTAGACATATAATAGGTACTTTTTTTTGCTACACATTTTAAACGACTTGTTTAAATAGCCTTAGCAACAGATGGCCTGGTTGACAGCATGAAGCAGTTCTTGGAACTGTAAAACTCACAGTACTTGGAAAATTCAGCACATTTGATGCTTTTATCTTATACCTTTTTACTTTGAGGTTTAAAAATCTGTAATTACATTTTTAAAACGACCTTGAATTATGCATTTTGGATTTGATGACATTTTGAAATTGTTCCTTTCTTAGTTCTGAATCTGATATGTTTTAAGGTTGCTCTGTGTTAATTAGGCCCCATTTCAAGCTGTCAAACTGCTATTGTTACAAACTATTACCACTCCCTCCACCCACATGATTTGCAGAGAGCAGAGTAATACAGCATTACAAGCAGGCTTGAAATACAGTATAGCAAGATGAAGCTGCAAGGATGTGTTTCTCCTTTTGGATCTTTATCCTGTGGATAGCTGGGGACATTATTACCACTTCAGATTTTAATTTTTAAATTAACTTTCTAGCCAGTCTGTTGTCTTCAAATATAACACATACGTGTGAAGTGCTTGTTTGATTGAGGGCAACTATCAGTGATCTCATATATGTGTTTTTAGTGTTTCCACATGTGACACCCAAAGGAATTAATGGCATAGACTTTAAAGGAGAAGCTATAACTTTCAAGGCAACTACTGCTGGAATCCTTGCTACACTCTCTCATTGTATTGAACTCATGGTAAAACGTGAAGAAAGCTGGCAAAAAAGGCTAGATAAGGTAAGATCATCTTCCTTTTACTTCTGTTGGAAAAAAAAGTTTCTTTAGCTTGAAGTTGATATTTCAAATATATTGTTGTTAACTTTTGTACTCAAACAGCTGTTTTTATTTTTATGTGCAGCATTTATTAATTTCAGGTGCTTTAATTATTAACACTGTAAAATATAACTATTAACACTCTAAAGGAGCCTTGTTCTGACTGGTGATACAGTAGCTCTTCATCAAAGTCTTTTTTTTTCACAGTACTTATGCAGATGGTAGTCCTATATTCTATAAGAATATATAAGAACCTGAAATTATCTCATAATAGTAAGTGTATTGCTTACAGCCTTCTGAAAAAGACCTAATTATCTGTGCATGCAAGATGATACATGTTTTAGTATGATAAGAGGTGGTGACAACACTGTGGAGAACAACCAGTTCTAACTTTATATGTCTCCTCAAGATAAAATTATTTCACTTTCCTTTAGGAGATCAGTGAGATTAAGTTATGCTTGATACTAACCAGTTAAATCTTCTGCGTGGCTTTAAAATATCTGTTATTCTAATGGCAGTGATAGTTCATTCTGAACCTACTCAACCACTGTAACAGCTCTAAAGGAGCAGTGTCTTCTTGTCTGAGATCTGTTGTTGGAGGCATGGCAAGTTAGAGTTCAGGCTTTATTTTTTATAATCTTGCCCTAGCTGGCTGGTGTGCAGTGCAGCTGTCTTTCTGGTCTTGTTCCACATGTTTCCATGTGATATATATCATGGATCAAATCTAACTCTATTTAGTGGTACACTATTCTAACAATGATCATATTCAAAGTACATCTGTGTTTGAATCCTTGACCCTGTCTTCTGTATTGTTTGTGCATATGTCAGAGGCCTGGCCCTGTCTCTCTGTATTGTGACTTCTGTCAACAATTCTTTACTGGTTCAGCTGAGCAGTTGGAGGAATTACAGTAGGTCCAAGACTTGAAGCCTGTTTGTGGGATCATAGGGGAGTTCAGGTTGGATAGAGACCTCAAGAGGTCTCTCTTTCTCTAACCTTCATCTTAAAGTAAGGACCATTTGAGTCAGACCAGGTTGCTCAGGGTGTTATCAAGGCTATAGACAGCACAGCTCCTCTGAGCTGGTCTGCTGCTCACCTGTTGTTAGGGTGAAAATGTTTTGCTTTATATCCTGTTGGAGTAACTTCCATTCCAGTGTTTGATGCTTTTTTTTTTTTTAGCCTTCTCCTGTAAACTGTGAAGAGTGTGGCTCAGTTTCTTTATTAGTTGCCTGAACGTATTGGAAGGCTACTGTTAGGTTCCACAGCAAAAGCCTTCACTGTGCTGGAACACTCTTCATTTGTATTGATGAGACTTTCTTTAGAGCATGTTTTCCTTCCTGGTAGTTCAGTATATTTTAATAAAGAGTAATATGTTAAAATACCAAATTTTAGATTTGGATTTTGTTACTTTTGTTGTTGTCATGTGGGCTAACTTTAAAGCACTTGTATAAGATGCAAGTAGTTAGCAAATTCAAACCTAAATTTCACTTGGGGTCTCATGGGACTAGTATCTTGTAGGGCATGAGTAAGTACATTTTAAAGGGGCTCACAAACTTCTGTCAACTTCTTTTCCCAGGAAATAAAAAGAGCAGAAAGGAGCAAAAGCTCCTGAAGCCTCAGAGTTTTCAACTTGCTCTGCTTTGGCAGACTTGCAGCTTTCAAAAAGACCCATTTCTCAATGATATTTTCTGGGGTTTAGAGGACTGTCATGGTATTAAGTACCTCAATTAGCATAGAAAGTCATTACTTTGTATTCCTCTCTTTGCTGGCCTTTTAGAAGAGGAGATTTTTTATGGAATGCAATAAGTAGACTTGTGGGGGGATAGCCTTGGCAGAGAGTGAAATGCTCACCACCTATTCAGCAGGATGAGAGAGAAAAGCAGAATGAGAAAGCTTATGGGTCAAGAGAAAGACAGGAAGATTGATGCCTGGTTTTTTGTCACGGCAGAACATTCCTGACATGTGGAAGATGAATTTGTTTCAGATTTAAAATAATGGGAAGCTAATGGGAGACAGAAGGACAAACACTAGGATAACTTTCTTGCCCCTTTTCCTGAGCTCAGCTTCATTCCTTCCCTGTAGGCTCCTCTACCTACAATCCTAAAATCATTAAGGTTGGAAAAGAGCTCAAACCTCATCAAGTCCCATGGTTAACCCAACACTGGCAGGTGCCCCCCTGATCCCTGTCCCTGAGTGCCACATCTCCACCTTCTTTGACCTTGCCAGGGGTGGTGATTCCCACACTTGCCAGTGCAGGGCACTCTGTGCCAGTGCTTGTCTGCCCTTCCAGTGAAGAACGTTTTCCTCATATCCAGCGTAGCCCTCCCCTGCTGCAACTTGAGACCATTTCCTCTTCTCCTTGTGCTTGTTATCTGGGAGAAGAGACCAACCCCAGCTGGCTACAGCCTCCTTCCAGGCAGCTGTAGAGAGCAGTGGTGTTCTCCCTGAGCCTCCTTTTTTCCAGACTAGACACCCCCAGTTCCCTTAGCCGCTTCTCACAGGACTTGTGCTCCAGACCCTTCATCAGCTCCATTGCTCTTCTCTGGACATCATCTCCATGTCCTTCCTGCATTTAGGGTCCCAGAACTGGACACATGATTCTAAGTGTGGCCTTACCTGTTCTGAGTACACGGGGACAATCTCTGCCTTGGTCCCGCTTGCTGATGCGGGCCAGGATGCCATTGGCCTTGGCCTCCTGGGCCCACCCCAGCTCATGTTCAGCTGCTGTCACCAGCACTCCCAGGTTCTTTTCCTGTGGGCACCTTTCCAGCCACTCTGCCCCAGCCTGTGGCCCTGCCTGGGGTTGTTGCAACCCAAGGGCAGGACCCAGCCCTTGTTGAACCTCCCACCATTGGCCTCAGCCCATGATCCAGCCTGTCCACATCCCTCTGCAGAGCCTTCCTGCCCTCCAGCAGATCAGCACTCCCACCCAACTTGGTGTCACCTGCAAACTGCCTGAGGGTGCACTCAATCCCCTTGTCCAGATCATCCATAAAGATATCAATCAGGACTGCCCCAAATACTGAGCTCTGCCAGCAGCACTGGTGGCCAGCCACGAGTTGGGTGTGACTCCATTCACCACCACTATTGAGCCCAGCCATCCCAACAGATGTTTCTTAACCAGCGAAGAGTATACTCATCCAAACCATGGGCTGCCATTTTCTCCAGGATAAGGCTGCAAAAGGCTCAGTGAAGTCTAAACAAGTGACATCCACAGCCTTTCCCTCATCCACTAAGCAGGTCACCCTGTTATGGAAGCTCAGGTTGGTCAGGCAGAACCTGGCTTTCACAAACCCCTTCTGGCTGGGCAGGATGCCTGGATTGTTCAGTACCTGCTGTGTGCTCTCACTTGGGTCAGTATGTCCCATAACATTACTGCCTGCTAGCAGCAGGCAGTGCAGGGTGGGGAATTAGTTTGCAGGGTTTGCAATTAGTCCAAAACACTTTATCTTTGCCTTTCCTTCCTCCTCATACTTTTTCCCAGCTCCAGTACAGGTAGCTTCCAGCCCTCTGGGAAAAATCTGTTGCAGTGTGGATCCTTCATGGGACATGGTTCCTTCAGGAAATACCCCTGCAGTGTGGACATGTATGTTCTCTGCCCTGGAGCTGCACTTCCTCATCTTCTTGGCATCTACTCTGTGATTTCTCACTTTTTCTTTCAGTTCTCCTCTCCACACAGTGGTTTTTTTCACTCCTTTTCTTTTTCCCTCAGAGAAATTTCACATACATGGTGGAT
Organism: Cyanoderma ruficeps; assembly: GCA_008694505.1. Lineage (NCBI taxonomy): Eukaryota > Metazoa > Chordata > Aves > Passeriformes > Timaliidae > Cyanoderma > Cyanoderma ruficeps. Next base: position 1,226,364 of record VZDJ01000135.1, read on the forward strand.
GGGTTCAGCTGCATGCTGCAGTGAGTCTTTTTTGAAGCTGGCAAGAGCCGCCTGTGTCTGCCACACGGCAGCCCCAGTCTCCTGCCACAAATGCTACCTGTGTGAGCAGCACATTGATGCCTACACCTTTAAAGACACCAGTTGACTGTATTCAGGCCTCTGCTACCATTATTCCACAGTGGTAGAGCTGCTTGTGGTTTAGTTTTTATCTTTTTGGTTTAGTGCTTAAACATCACTTTGTAAGAGTAACTTTTATTTTTATAGGCCTGATCAAAAGACATTGCTTTCCATCTGATAGATAGATGCAGGATGAGAATGGTGTAGATCTTTGTACTTTCAGTTTTCTTGAATCTGTGTGTAAACTTCTCTGAAAAGAAAATAAATGTTTTGAGATTATAGAAGTATAGATTCTATGGTTAGTTTTCTTTCATTACTACAGTAGTCAAATGTCCAGAATAAAACTGATGTGAAGCATGTAGTATTATCTAAAGTAATTGTAGTTACAGCTTTTCTTTCCACTTTTTACACTTAGCTCTTAAGATCTTGAGCTTGACTTTTTTTTTATCCAGGGCAGTGTATAATACATTGAATGTACTTTAAAATAGACTTTTCTTAAAATGTGTATGCATTGTATACACAAAGGATTTTGTCATTAGTATTTGATCCACTGTTTTCCTTGGAACAAAGTCTTCGTGATAATGCTTTTCATGTTGTCTTGGCTGCTGCAACATTTTTCTTTTCTTGTTTCTCCCTTCTTTAATACTACTGCCAAGAGAAGCTGGCAAATTTGGAGGGTTGTATTTTGACACATATGAATTGTAACTAATTTGCAGATTGAAGTACAGAAAGTGTGGGGATTTGGGGTGAGTGGGAGAAGTTGTGTTATGGGTGGGGTCTGTTTTGTTTTTCATTCCAAGTCTGGTAAAATTTCCATACTTTTCTTAATGACTTATACCCAAGTCATGCTTTATGTATCTTCAGGACTCTCCAGTTTCTTTCAAAAAAGATAAATGTGCAAAATATTGTGAAATCTGTTAGCAGGTACAGCCTCTTTGATAGTTTCAGAAGAGAAAAGCCTACAGTCACAGTTAAAGACAATATTGTCTCCATCAAAGTGCTGCTTTTTTGTTTGTTTGATTGAATTTTTGTTTTGTTTTGGTTGTGGGGGAGTAAAACTATACTACCTTGTTCTACATCAAAAGTACTGCCTTACTGAAAACTAGAAAATGTGTTCTGTGGAATGCTACCACCAAATTCCCAGTTAATAAACTCAGCCTTTCAGTATTGCTTCAGGGTTTTCCACTGAATCTTTGAATTTCAGTTTGGGTTGCTGAATAATTATACCCATTATCTGCAAGAAGTAGTGTGTGATGTCCACCTGTAAGACTTAACTTGCTTTCTCACCTGAAATGATTTTAAAAGGCAGCAGAGAAACATCTTGTGAAAAAAAGCTGCTTTTTGAAAGAATTTCAGAAGTGTTTATAGCTTTTTCATGGAAAGTATCTGGCAGTATGCAGCATTTGTAGAGGCAATATTAGACTTAGTCTGATTTTGGCATTACTACTAATTTATTCAAAATTATATAGTCATCATCAGGTGTCTGCATAGACTGGCTCCTAGTACAGTCACAAGCTGTTATGGGAGAAGGATGTCAAGTTGTACTCACTGCATGGAGTCCACAAAATGATTCACATTGCCCTAATTATAGATACAAATTTACTGACTGTGACTTGTTAATGTATCACTACATTCAGCAAGTTAGCTTTTTACCAGTTTTAGTTTTTACCCTTGTTATCCTGGCCCAAACATCTATGTCAAGGAGGTTAATATGAAGTGTAAAGCATGACCCCCAATGAAGCATGAACAACTATGCTTAAACTAGAAACCAGTTTTTGCTTGCTGATCTGGTTTCTTCCACATGAATTAGAAGGTATTCTCTAGGTAGCTAGTTTTCCAAGCTTTCTATTATACATGTATGTATATTGGCACATATAATGCATACATGCAAATAAATTCAGAAACTCATCAGCTTTGCAGTTCTCCTTGGAAAAAATGCTGCCCTGGTCATTCCATCTATTGGTATGTTGACAATTCATTTTCGCTGCATCAAGTGGTCTTGTAATTTTACAGGAAACAGAAAAAAGGAGAAGAATTGAAGAAGCATACAAAAATGCTGTGACAGAACTGAAGAAAAAGTCCCACTTTGGAGGGCCAGACTATGAGGTACAAATCCTACTTTTGAAATTTTTTAAAACACTATGACTTTTTCTGGTGGGTTCACCCTGGCTGAATACCAAGTGCCCAAAAGGCACTCCACTACTCCCCTCAGGTGGACAGGGGAGAGAGAATGTAATGGAAGTCTTGGGGGTTGAGATAAGGACAGGGAAAGGTCACTCACCAATTGCTGACAGAGGCAAAACAGACTCAACTTGGGGAAATACAACTTAATTACCAATCAAATCTCAAAACCACCCTTCCCCCACTCCTCTCTTCTTCCTAGGCTTAACTTTGCTTCCAAATTTTCTGCCTTCTACCCCTCATCTGCAGAGAGAAAAGGAACAGGGATTGTGGTCAGTTCATCTCACAGTGTCTCTGCCACTCTTTCCTCCTCACATGGAGTACTCCTTACACTCTTACCCTTCTCCATTGTGGGATTCCTCCCACAGGAAACAGTTCTCCATTAACTCCTCCGACATGAGTCCTTCCCATGGACTGCAGTTCATGAACTGTTCCCCTGAGTCCTTCCCATGGGATGCAGTCTTTCAGGAGCAGGCTGTTCCAGCATGGGATCACAGTCCTGCCAGTAAACTTACTCCAACATGAGCTTCTCTCCATGGGGCCACAGGTCCTTCCAGAAGCCTGTTCCTGTGTGGGCTTCCCACAGGATCTGGTCATTCCTTGGGCACCCACCTGCTCCAGCACAGGCTCCTCAGTGGGTTGGAGGTGGAACTCTGCTCTTCCATGGATCCTCCATGGGCTGCAGGGCCGCAGCTGCTTTGCTGCTTTCCCTGGGGCTGCAGGGGAATCTCAGTTCTAGCATGTGGAGCAGCAACTCCTGCCCCTCCTTCTTCACTGACCTGTGCTCTTCTCTCACATACTCTGGCTCCACTCTTTTCCGGCTGTAGTTGCACGGGGGTGTTTTCCCCCCTTGTTAAACACATTATCCCAGAGATGCTGCCATAGTCGCTGATGTGCTTGGCCTTGGGCAGTGGGAACAAGCAGGTCCATCCTAGAGCCAGCTGGCACTGTCTTAGTTGGAGTTGGGGGAAGTTTCTATCAGCTTCTCAAAGAAGCCACCCTTATAGTTGCTTCAGCTACCAAAACCTTGCTACACTAACCTGATACACTTTTACAATTGGGTTGTTTCTTAAAGGGGGAAAGTGAAGTTACACAAGCCAGTGCAAGTGTGATTTACAAGTGTGTTCATGCCACACTTACTTTTTCATCTTGGAAACTGAAACTGTGTGAAGAATCTCAGTCCTTAATTTATTGAGTGGGAGGTATATCTTCCTTTGATGTTTTGCTTTTGTCTGAAGTATGTTTCTTACAGATATTTCTGTTGATTTTTTGTTACTTTCTAGTACATTTGATACCACTTATATGTAATCGTACTTTCCCTTTTTATTTGTTCAGCTGTATAGATAAGTAAAGCAAAAAATATGAAAACTCTGACAGCAGAGGCAGTCCTGGAAGATGAAGTTTAACTGATTTTTAATTTGTCACTGCCACTTGAAATATCATGTTTTCAAATTCAGATTTTAAGTTGCTTTTTTCGTTCCATCTCATGAAATGGGATGCTCATTTCGTCAGCATTCTCCTCAGTGAGGTATTTAGTTCTACCCTAAGATGCATAAATGAACTTTTGAAGAGTAATTGTAAAATTATTTAGGTTGGAAGGGACATTAAAGATCATCTAGTTCCAATCTCCCTGCCAGGGCAGGGACTCCTCCCACTAGACCGGGTTGCTCAATGCCCTGTCCAGCCTGGCCTTGAACACTTTCACAGATGAAGCATACACCCTAATGTAAGCTAAGGCACCAAATAAAGTAAGCTTGACCCTTTCATAGACATTATTCAAACACATATCTACTTTCAAGTCATAGCCTGAGAAATAGTACTGTGAAGATATTTAAGATACTTGATGTTAGATTAATTGTTGTCACTGAGGCATGCACTGTGAAAGAATAAAATAAACAGAAAATTCCTCTTTGTCTTCCTCTTTGGGTATGAACCCAGCTGCTTCTTCCAGGTGTAACTGCTTATACACAGTTCTGAGTTGTTTGTTTTTTTTAATTTGCAGGACTCGGTTGTTTTACAATACAGTAAAAGCAGTAAATCTAATTTTATTAAATTACAGTTTTAATTAATAGACTAGTGCTTTCAACCCTTGACTTAACTGTACCTGCTGTTTAACTGTTGTTTCTGAGAGTTTTCAATAGAGATCCCCAAAATTTTGTCTTCCCTTGTATTTTTGAGCACATACCTGAATATCAGTGCCTTAAGGCACTGAAATACTTGTAAGGAGTCTAACTACTCAGTTATGTTAATAGGTGTACTTTACTGACGCAGTAAACATTTTCAAGAGAAGACATTTATTTATTAACCTCTAAATGTGGTGCCAAAGCATACTGACACTATTACTCAGTTTCCTGGGGTGTTTTCTTCTTTATGCAACTATCATTAAATTGTGGTTAGAGAGAGACACTTGCTTTAATAACTAAAGGTTTTCAGAGAACTTGTTATCTAAGAATATTGATGAAAATATTTGTAGAAGAAATTTGCTTCCATCAGTTACATATGAAATATGAATGTGTATTTCTAATGTTAAATTGAAGTGGAACTTCTATGTCTCCAGAATTTTTAACTATTTTTTTTTTCTTATGCTCCAGGAGGGTCCTAATAGCCTGATTAATGAAGAAGAATTCTTTGATGCCGTTGAAGCTGCTCTTGATAGACAGGATAAAATGGAAGAACAGGTACTAAAACTTGAAAAATGTCTTAATGATGAGCACTTCTTGAAAGACTTTTGTGATTTACAGTCTGTCCTGATTGTTGCTTAATGCTAATTTTGAGAAAGTAACTTTATAGCTTGTCTAGAAAAGAATAGTGTAAGTGCAAAGTTTATTGAATGTCTCTAATTCCTAAATAAATGTTCTGTATGAAAATTTATCTATATATGACTGCTGCCCTGTTAAAATAAAAGTATCAGATACTACAGATGTCTCTCAGAATCTAGTAATTGGTCTGAAGTTTTACTTTACTGATATATGGCATAGGAAAAACATTTCTGCCCGGCTACTTCACTGACTCATTTCTTGAATACACTTCAATGACAAGTATCAAAAAGGTATAAGATGAATTCTAGAAAATATGCAGAGTATGAAGAAGTATAGCAGCATATAAAATGAGAGGGAATAACAAAAGTTGTGCATCCTTTGATGTAAAAGAGTTTATGTTTTAGAATATAGTGAATAAAAATGACTTGAGAATTTAAAGACTTTCTAGTGGACTTGCAGTACCCAACAGAGTTTACCCTATGTTGGGATCTCTCAGCAAAGAGTACAGGTTTTGAGTGGCTGTGATAGTACTATATGGATCACTAGTGCTGCCAGTGTGTTTTCCTTGCCTCAGAAATACACCTTGAAGTTTAGATAGATTCAGTCTTCAGGCCCACTCACTGAGAATTCCAGTGGGATGACAGCTTCATGCCTGTCAGGGACAGCATTAGTTGTTGTAGTCACTATGTAGATTGAGCATGACTCACTTTGTTTCACAGTCCACCCCGTCGCAGCTGACTAATAATAATTAAACCTATGTTGTTGCAGTCCCAAAGTGAAAAGGTTAGATTACACTGGGCAACATCCTTACCTGCTGGAGATGCATATTCTGCTGTGGGGACTCATCGATTTGTGCAAACGGTGAGATATTTATCCTGATTTTCTCAGATCAGTGAGCTGCTCTGTGCTGTTTCTATGTAATATTTTTTTATGGGTAGGTGAGATTTTTTTTCTGTGTTTCTAGTAACTTCCAGTGGCCTACTCACTTTCAAAAAAAGTAGCTGGAACTGAAAAAGAACTGCTTTTTGTCTTGATTGAAAAATACTGATTTGAGAATCTATTTAGAATGTTCTTTACTTGTATGAGGCTTGTCAGGCAGAAAAAAAAAAGAAAAATCCCAACTGGCTAACTCTGGTGTTTTGAAGATACCTTCACCCAGATTCATTGAATGGCTTTTATTTAAAAAAAAAGAAAAATCCAGTTGGTTGTATCAGAATCGGTTGCCTTGTTTTTTAACGTTACTGGAAACACTATGCTCCTGTCAGGGCTACACTGGGAGCATAATATATAATAGGTGCATGAAACCAGCATTTGCTGCTGTGCTCGCTGCTTATGGTGCTTTTGTTTTCCTTTTCTTCATTATCTTGTGCTTGCAAGTTGGTACTGAACGCTCTGTTGTGCCTTTGTTCTGATTACTTGGTTTTTTCTTTGTCTGTCTCTGGTAGCCCTATAGTCGCTCTTCCTCCATGTCTTCCATTGATCTAGTCAGTGCCTCTGATGATGTTCACAGATTCAGCGCCCAGGTACTGTATTGATGTGTCAAGTGGGGGTTGCATATCTTTGCTCTATTTCATCCTCTTCTCTAGAACCTGGGTTTTGTTGTTTTTTTCTTTTATTTTGGTTTTTTGGGTTGTTTTTTTTTGGTTTTGTTTTGTTACGTCAATCACTGCTTGCTTTAAACTAGTACATTGAGACAAACAAAGGAGTTCTCTATTCCTGTACTAAATGGTTGTCTTTCTTTACATCCAGCTTGCATGCATACCACTTGTGCAGAGGCCCAAATCTTGTGAAACTATTTGGTTTACTTCAGTAGCTTTAATAAAAATGCCTGTAGTTTGAAAATTTTGTATCTCTAGTTATAATGAAAGTAGAATTACGTGTTTTACAAAGGCTGGAGATGATCTTTGCTTCATATAGTTTTTCTTGCTTTTGAATCAAAGGTTTGATTTTGTCTGAAGTGTTTATTTGTGATGCTATTAATACATTGAATCTTATGGTTCGCTATTACCATTTTTTACCTAGTGGTTCACTATTTTTTATCTAATGGTTCATTATTACCTCTGACTAGTTTGATTACCAAAAGACCATTAAACAAGTTGACCAACAGGACTCTGGGTATGACAAATCACATCGAAGGGTTTATGAATATTCACTAGTCCTTCAGAAATTAAGTCTGACATTCTGAATGTGTCAATGTCGCCATAATGACGTATTCCAGTAATGTACAAAATTACTTTAGGTGCATACTAGGAAGATGATAGTTTAGAATAGAATTAGATAAGTGTTTGCCTTCTAGTCTCCAAAACAGTAGTTCAGATATGTTATTCATGCTATATATTTCCTTTTGTGGTCCATATGTGTTTGTGAATATGGAGCTTCCTTCTGAGATCTGCTCTTCTGTAGGTTTTTTTAAAAGGAATGGATTTTTTTTTCTTAACAGAGCCTGGAATTTTATTATCTGCAGATCTTACTACCAGCTTCCTAAGCAGGACCAACACTTAAGGACTTGCCTAGTGGACTGAAATTCCTAGACCTTTGCAGTCATTTTATTTCTGAAATCTGAACTTACTGCAAAGTAAAAATTATGCAAGTCCTATTGCACAACAGTAATAGGCTCATCTATTGGTACCCCAGTCAGTAGTTGAGGTGTTTTCTAAGTTGTTTTTTCTTTGGGAGGAGACGTAATAAAGTGAGGGGTAATGAAGTAAGGGAAAAATAAGTAATAGAAAGCAAGTTTGGTTGCCAAGATAGGAACTAGTGCTCTGTCAGGTTGTGGGTGCAGAGATTGTTCAGCGTAAGGGAAACTCATATTTGCCAATTGCAGGTGTCCTCATTTTCACCTTTTTTATGCCTGTGATAACATTTCCGCATTCATATGATAAACTTGAGTTGTAGAGCATCACTGTGACTGCAGAACTGATCACTTAAAAACAACCTTGAGGTGGACCAGGTCCTTATCACAATTATGTAAATTGTGGTTAAGTATCAGGATTAAATGGACTGGAGTAAAATTGCTCCTTTTGCCTCCTGCATGGATTTTACTACATGGAAGTTACTATGGAGTGTCTCTTAATCCAGTTTCGAGTTAATGGACTCACTACAGAAAGTATGAATATCCCCACATGCGGTTCCACCCTCCAAGTATTTTCCCTAATTTTTGCCAGACTAACAAGTCATTCCACCTGCTCTGGAATTTCAGTTTTACTGAACGAGACAACAGAGAGCATGATGAGAATAGCAGACCTTTTCATTCAACCTGCTATGGACTGTATTAAAAAGTTTATTAAAAATTGACCTCTGTCCCCAGGCTGACAATTTGGCTTCAGGAAGGCAAGCTAATATCTTGATTGTTAATAAATGTGACTTTTTTCCTAGATTTCATGTGAATAAAGGGAATTTTGGTATCAGTAAAAGGACAAGTGGCAACTTGCAACCCTATTTTTAAGACTGAGAAGTATAAACATGTATTCTGATGGGAGCTATTTCTTCAGCGTGCCTCTAGAAAGGCATTGATGTCTCTGCCAGTTGAGTGAGAGCTCAGATCACTTTCTTTTAAAGATCTATCAGCTTTATAATAGATTCCGAGCTCTTTGTAGGCCCTTTAACGGGAAGAACTTTCCACTGAAAGTTCAGTTCAAGGCTGTATGGCATACAGGTTGCAAGTATTTTTGCAGACCATTCTTGTAGCCAACTAGGAACCCAGAGGTAATAGTGAGGCTCTCAGGTGGGAGAGAACCATTCAGCCTTGACTGTGCCTCTGAAATAGATGCAGTTGACAGATGGTGACCAGTGCATAGACTAAACAGACAGTGTGCAGAGCAGGTTGTGTAAATACTGCATTTCCTGGTGAAGTCTGTGTAGATTGCATTCCTGTGGATGCCTCCTCCTCTTCTTTGCTTGATATTTCCATCATCCCTTTGCATTTAGCACATAAAGCAAAATGTATCAAAGCACAAAAGTAAATGTATAAAGCATATCTTTGTACTTAATAAATTAAGAGGTGGGATAGAAAATATTAAGGGCCTGAAGGTGTGGCAAGGATTCCTTTCTTAAAGAAGTGTGACTTAGAGCTAATAGACTGAATACTTAAACAGCCCACATTCTTACCTGGTTTGTATTGTACTCTCATTGTTTCACTTGGAAAAAAAGAAGAAATTTTTTTAGGAGAAATGATAGTAACAAAAGTTGGCTTGTCTAGAAGCTGAAACATAAATCTTGGTGCTTTTTGTTCACTGAAACTCAAAACCAAAGCACCCAAAACCTGGACTGATAACTTTTCCTTGTCTAGAGAAGTCTATGCTTAGTTAAACAAAGACAAACTAGGATTTACATTCAATGGATTTTGTTTTTTCATGTGATACTTTTAGAGTTTTATTTGATTCAATTACCTTTTTTCTTTCTGGTCTTAAGTATATTGCCTGTTGAGTACATAGTACAAACAGAATTACTGCCTTAAATTAACAGTAAATTACCTCTTTCAATTCTATATCAAATTAAAACAAGGTTAATTGCTATTAATTTTGCTTTCTACTTGTTTTCATACTTGCCCAAATATGTTTAATGTATTTTACTGCACGCTAGGCTTCAGGTTTTTGTAAGTTGTGCAAAAGCACCCTAGGATTCAGGCTCTTAATTCTGTGACTGTGCACTACTTCAACTAATCTTTATGTGGGTCAACTAACTAATTTTTTGAAGTGCTTTTCCTTTTGAAAAAAAAAGCATTTTGAAAAAAAATGCTTTTTCCATTTGAAAAAAAAAGTGCATTTCAGTAGTTCAGGAAAATGCTGTGAGTCATGTGGACTTGCTTGCTGTGACAAGTTTTAGTAGTCATCTACTTTTGGGTGGAAAAAAGTTATTAAAGTGTTTTGAGTATTTGAAGCATTACACAGCAATGAATATCCTATGATTTTGCTTCTGTTTTTATTTGGGGTGTTTGGGAAAGAGTGGGGAACCTAAGAAACAGAATAATACATTAGATCTAAAATAAGGATCATCTTTCTGTCCCAGTACCCATTTTCATGCATGTTGTATGGAATAAAAAATGAGATCTAGCTTGATAAAATGACACAGCTTGATAAGTGACATAGCTTGATAAAAATATAGCAAATATTTGGCTGTAAAAAAAAAAAAGGCACAGCTTCTATCAAAATAAGTTTTGAATGAGCATTTTATAATTATAGAATCTCTGTACCATTGTAATTCTTTGAGTGTAGGCATTTCTGGGGGATTTTTTCTAGCCGTCAACTGTGCAAAGATGCCGCTGAAACAGAGCAGGCATACTTTGCTTGTTACTGTTTTCTTCACTGCAGTTCCAATAGGACTTTTGATATGCATTTGCTTTTCAGGGCTTGTCAGTCTTCCTCCCTAACCCCCTGCTTTTGTCGAGCTTTTTAAAAGCTATTCAGTGGATGTGTTATAATGCATTGCAATTCTATTTAGAGATACTTGTAGTATCTCTATCCTATGTGCTGAAATAAAGAACTGTTTTAGGTAGAAGTGGTGAGGTTTGACAGTTTAAAGGTACAAAGGCAGGAAAGGAAGTACCCACAAAAAATGAGGCTGGAAGTTGGATCAAGATTTTGGCTTTTGTTTACAAAGGCCAGCATTATTTGTTTGTTCCTAACCTAACAGAGAGCTCTCTCATTCAAATTTAGCTCCTGCACAATAATTGAAGTATTAACGTGTGAGTTCCAGTGCTGTACAGTATCTCCCCAAAAAGATGAAAGAAATGAGTTTAAAATGCCCATTTTTTTTTTCTTTTCAGGTGGAAGAGATGGTACAAAACCACATGACATATTCCTTGCAGGATGTAGGAGGAGATGCCAATTGGCAGCTAGTTGTAGAAGAAGGAGAAATGAAGGTAAATGTTTCAGATTTGGTTGACTCTGTAAGATGATACATTGTGAAGACAGATACTTCCAGTGTACATTTGGTAGTGTTATCTTTACTGCTAGACTCCATGATCTTAAGGGACTTTTGCAATCTAAATCATTCTCTGATTTCTGGAAATATTATCAATCAGCAAGTTATGCTGTTGAAACTTCTCTCTGGGAATAGCGTTGTTTAGGTTGGGACTGGGGATCCATGAGAGCTGTGGCTTCTAATATATTTATTCATACAAAATTCTGTGTGATTCTTGCAATGGATTCATCTTTGCAGATTCCTTTCTCATTCCCTCCTACTTAAAGCTTAGTATCAAAGCAATGTGTAAATTTTATGTACAAAAATAACAACAGTAACAAGCTACAGTGCTGGCTGCTCCACTGTGCTTATGAATCCATGTGAATAGTGATAAATAAGCTAGCTTAATCATTTTTGGAGTAGAAACTTCAAAGTACTGGTATTTTAATGTGAATTGCCACGTAAGAATGTCATCAATGGGTGTTACCAGAGAACACTTCCATGGCAAATTATTCATGTGATAATCTTCTCAGTAAGTGGTTTGTTGGTTTGGGTTTTTTTTTTTTAAACTGATTAAATTTAAACAATTAAAACATGAGCAGTTTTGACAGTTTCTGTTCTACATCTCTTTCTTTGTGTTTGGCTGTAGGTATACAGACGAGAAGTGGAAGAGAATGGAATAGTTCTAGATCCTTTGAAAGCCACCCATGCTGTTAAAGGGGTAACAGGCCATGAAGTTTGCCACTACTTCTGGAATGTTGATGTTCGTAATGACTGGGAAAGTAAGGCATTGGTTCTTCAGCTTTGCAGGTTTATCAGCGAGAATAGTATGTATAGCATTGTCCTATTTCCTGTGAGTGTTCACTGATGGATTTTTTTTTTCCTTCCCTCCCTCTTTTAGCAACAATTGAAAATTTCCATGTTGTGGAAAATTTAGCTGATAACGCAATCATCATTTACCAGACACATAAGGTAATAACACTTCTTTTGCATACCTTACTGAGAAGTCTGAAGCTTGTATGTTCCAATGTTATTCTGAATACTTTACTGGCTTAACAACTTAAAATACTGTTCTGGACAATATTCCAGAACAAATTCTGTATTAAACTGCAACTTTCATCAATTTTTCAAACTTTTCTTGAGAGCATAATTGGTTGTGCATGTGTCTGATAGAGCTTGTAGTAGGAAGTGAGGCCAGCTTTTAATCTCACTGTTGTATCACTGCCAGCAAGGCCAGTCCTCCAAAGCACACAGAAGAAATAAATCACCACTGACTACAAGGAAGAAACCTGCACCACAGTATCAGGTGTTTTAGGGCAAAAATGCAGGTTACCACCACAATTAGACAACCACCTCATAATGCAAGTGTTTTTTATTGTTGGTACAACATTTGTTCTTGCACCTTAATTGATTTTTCCCCCCAAAATGGTTCTGTTGTCAATTTATAAAAATACTCATTTGAATTATAACCCAACAACTGAAATATAAAGATCTAAAAAAAATATAGGAATGAAATGTACATATTCATCCTTAGTCTTGCATTTTTCTAAGTATTAGTTTATTCAAATGTTAAAACAAATATTTTTCTTTGACAATTTTACCTGTAGTGCAGATATATTAAAACTTCTTTAATAGAGGACACATAATTTTGAATAAGACAGTTGTGTCATCTGTATTGATTGTGGTAAAAACCAGAACCTTTTTTTCCTAATGAATGTCAGGAAAATATCTTCTGTATATTTTCTGACTTTGTCACACATTTCACTTCTGACACTTTCTCTTGGATAATACCAGTTTGCTGTATCTGTCTTTTTGAAGTAATAATTGTTTTAAATACATTCCTCCTCTCTCTTTCTCTCTGGAGACATAAGTAACTGTAGATGCATTCCTGTAACCTAACCATTAGCTCAGTTTGTAGCTTACAAGTATTAACTACAAAATGCAAACATGAGGTTGAGGGTACAGGAGGGTAAATGCCTCTTCCTATTTTTTTGACTGAAAAATTCATTGCAGGTGGGTACTCTGTATTTCAAAGGTCTTAAAGTTTTGCTCTAATTTCTTTTTCTATGAAGTGTAGCCAACATTAACATTCTTTTGCCTATTTACAACAGCTATGTTCTCTTTCAGTTTTCAGAATGAAATTACTAACTTGAATATGAACTTTAACTGAGTAATATAACAGACCTGGTTTGCCTTGCTTGGTTTTTAATTTTAAGTAAGAATAGTAGTTAAACCTGGAAAAGCTTATGTTCAGGTCTTTCTCTGCAGAGAGTGTGGCCAGCCTCTCAAAGGGATGTGCTGTATTTGTCTGCCATCAGAAAGATACCAGCATTCAGTGAAAATGATCCAGAAACATGGATTGTGTGCAATTTCTCTGTAGAACATGACAGTGCTCCTGTAAGTATGTTTTGAATCTATGAAGTTCTGCTTTTAAGGTGGTTTTCTGTTCCGTGGTAATGCATTTCCAGTGCTAGTGTGAGGGAGATGGAGGGTTTTTACAAAAATACAGTTGATTTAAACCAGGTGATAAAATTACTTGATGGAGGCATTGTTAGCCAAAAGCTTTCCTGCCTTATCTCTCCGTTGACAGATCTAAGGTATTACAGCAGAATGGAAGCAAAATTTCTGGACATGTGAAAACATTTTAAAGAATTGAGGTTATTTTTTATGGAATCAAATCAATATCTCTTCAGTATTGTCAAATATAAGAGTAGTTTTGTGTAATTATAGATAGGGTTAAGCCTCCATTTTACACAGTTTTGCCTTGGTTCTACCAGATAACAGTAATAATTGTTTTCTTTGGATTGCTATTTCGTAGCCTGCATTCAAGGGAAAAGTTAACTGATACTTGTAAATGCTGATAGATTATTCTTGAAATGTTTCTTTACTGATTTGCCACAACAGTTGAAGTAATTCACTTATAATGTGTTAAGCAAGCAGAAACTTTAGATCCAAACATTTTAGATCCTTTCCCTATCCACCATGTATCTTTCATTTTACTCACGTCCATGTTACATCCATGTAAGTGCTAAAATCTTGACTCTCAGAAATACAGCTTCTAGAGTGTTAGACTTCATGATGAAACAGTGTTCATGCTCGAGTATGCTGAAACAAATTCAGTTTAAGGCTTACAATGTTTCATATTTTTGGCAGCTGAACAATCGGTGTGTCCGTGCCAAAATAAATATTGCTATGATTTGTCAGACGTTAGTAAGCCCACCAGAGGGCAACAAGGAAATAAGCAGGGACAACATTCTGTGCAAGATTACATATGTAGCTAATGGTAAGTATAAAATTTTTCAGTATTACATTCATGATAGATGTTCATTTGGGGGATGTGAATACTGGTACAAAGAAAAAAAAAAGCTTGATGCCTTTTCCCTTCTCAATTAAATCTATATATAGATTTATAGCATCACTTTTGTGTTCATCACGTTTGGAAGGTCTCAGATTAAGGTGCTGCATGAACTGGTGAATGGGATCATTCCTTATGTGGTACTCTGGGAGGAATAAATGGAAGAGCTGTGTAGCTCAGTCCTAAGTTCATAACCTTGGGGTGGAGGAAGGTGAACAGAAATGTCTGCAACTGGAATGAGCTGGCATACCTTTTAGTTTCAGTAATGGTATATTGGGTTTTTCCATGTACCACTGTAATTTTTTTTCCTCCCAATTCACCTCATTAGGCTGAAAAGCTGCTGATAGTAAAGATACAGTTCTTATCCCCTGATGCCAGGAGGGAGTAAATATGTTTTGTAGGGAGATGCTTGCAAGCTGCACAATCTAGTCTACATTTCTTAATTTTTTATTTTTTTCTTAGCTGATGAAATCCTTGGTATTGACTGAAAATTGTCAAAGCCAAATTGCATTGTTGCTGTACCCAGTATTTAGCAATGTATTGTAGTATTGGAGATATCTTCTCTCCCAGAGCTACAAAACACTTCAAGTGTAGCTCACTCTGCTTTTTACTTTCTTTTAAGTTTCCAAATTACTTAAAAAGTGTATTTTCACTGCTGAATTCTGAACTAAGACTATATGCAAAGTGATAGCTTTTTCAGCAACATGAAACATTCCCCTGTGAATGAAAATATAATTAAAAACCAGTTCAAATTTTGTTAAAATGCTTTATAGCCATTTGCAGGTTGTTGCCTATGTGGCAGTTCTGCAGGCAAATGCAGTAATTATTGAAAAGTTAAGACTGACTCTGCTTTCTTTGAAATAGGAAGTCTCTCAAGTCTCTTTTGTTTCTTGGAAGCCCATAGAGAATATCCTCTTCTATTTGGGCATTTTCCAAACATGTGGCATATTTAATGTTTTCTAAATAATGGCATCATAGATCTGGTCTGAGCTTGAGTATTATGAATTGAAAGTGCTACAGCACTTTCTATTTTATGCCATGGGGCCTTAAAAAAAAATCTGCTGATGATTACTCTTTCTTGTTACTTCAGGAAGAGTTGCAGGAGTAATGAACTAAAATTTACTTTTTCAGCATTTAGTGGAGTTGCTTTATTTCAGTGTCTGTCTTTCTGTTTACCTCCAGTGAACCCGGGAGGATGGGCACCAGCGTCAGTGCTACGGGCAGTGGCTAAACGAGAATATCCAAAGTTCTTAAAGCGTTTTACATCGTATGTGCAAGAGAAAACAGCAGGAAAGCCTATTTTATTCTAGTACTAGCAGGTATACATACTTTTTAAATTTTTGATTCACCGTTTTAAAGGCCAAATGGAAGAACAAAATCTAGAAATGTCTTACGTGATTAGTGTGGCTTCAGCGTTCGCTTTGGTATGCAATATACTTTTAAAAACCATCATATAATTTGTGTGTACAGGCTGCACAAGTTAGTAAGCATTAGTTTTCATAGACTTTTATAGGTCTTGCAAGTTTTTGCATGCACGTCCAATTTACAAAGAAGTAAAAGGGTCTGAAGTACTGGGTTTTTTTCAACTGTCACAGGCATTTTGCACATGTTCTGAAAAAATACATGCTGAAGTTACTCTAGAGCCTCATGAGATTTCTAAAACTGAAATTCTTGTTACAGCTGTATATTGCATAGACTATAAGTATATTCCAGTTTTCTTTTATAATGACAGAATAGTTTTGACCTAGGATTTTTATTAATGGAACTTCACTGACAGACCAGCATGAATTACTAGAGTATTTAAAAGACTGTGACTTAAGTTTTTAGCCTTTCTGATGAACCTAGGAAAGAAAAGGGATTTCCAGATGCTTTCTGAAGTCAATGGATGCATTTTTAATGGTATAGGTTATTGGCTAATCTAAAGTTGTTTGAACAGTTAGATGATGATATGACATTAGAAGAGGATTTCTTGATCACTTTGAGGCTATCTGAGCCCCTTAGTTATTGTTAAATAAGCTTTATTATTAGTTTTAAATAAGCCTTAACTAATTTTTGTTAGTTTTGACTCCTGCTATATATTTCATTTTCTATAAGTGTCATGTCAAACCACAGAATTCTGTTTAGTTGTGCTAGTGTTATATGGTGTTAGCATCATCCAGTCACAACTGAAGGTGAGTCTCTATCACTTGTTCTATGTGTGACATAGGTTGCTTCTATTTTTGGGTTCTATTTACTGTGTCAGACTCCAAAAGTCTTAGTTGTTTCATTCTGCTGTGACAGGTAACTGTGTAATGATTCACAGTTTTAAGTGCAAATTGTTAGAGAACTAGTGTAGGTAAAGCATTAAAAACACAGCATCACAAGCCAACAATTAACACAAGATCATACCAGTCCTGATGATACTTAGAGCTGTTTAACAAGTTAATTTTACTAGTGTTATACAAACTTCTCAGTGCTGTATTCTTTTCTTTGCTTACCTGCAGCAATCAGAACAAGACTGGGTGAGCATTCCACATTGGAGAAGTGACCATGCATAGAGCACTCCATGCTGGAACAAAGGATCTACAGTCTTTTTATGGCCCGGGTTCTAGGCTTTGTATACTGAAGTGAGGAAGTGCTGCAACACCATGGGGCTGAATATTTAACAATAACTCTCTCCTGCTAACTTTCTTGATGAATCAGTGTGTAATTATAAATACATGTATTGATAACATGTATATGGCTCTATTTTTATTTGCTTGCTTTAGAAGAAGAGCGCATACAACTTTGAATCACCTACATGGGCTACTGTGTTAATTTGAAACAAGTTGTAGAATTTCATTGTCAACCTTCCTGAGATACTTCTGCAGTTTTTGTGCATGTGTAAAAAGCACAAGAGACTAATGCACATATAGCATACTGTATGTGCTTTATATGCACAAAAATCTGTGTGGTATTTTGGGGGTGTTGAGAGGAGTGGCTTCAGTAAAACCTCGGTAACTTGTTGGTTGGTTTTGTTTTGCTTTGTATAATCACAGTTCATTGCTGCTGGTTTCTATAATGAATCATCTTGTTACATAAAATGCCAGTTAATATCTGAGGGCTGTCAATATCCTTATGACTTTGCCTTTTCTATTGTCTTACTCTTATGACGATCTTCAGTTCTGAAGGAGTAAGAGTGTGAAAAGCTTTATTTTTTTTCCAGATATCTTTATATTTCTATTGTATTTTTTAGTTATGTAATATGTGCTGCAGAATTTTTGTTATTAAACATGATCCAGAAATATCTAGAAAGATTCTGTATGAGAGGGCAAGAGACTGCCTAAAACCTAGGGGACATCTGTCCATGCTATCTGCATGGACTGCTTTCTTGGATAATATCCGGGGCTTTTCCAAAGCTGTGAGAAGGTACACTATAATATTTATTGAAGTAATTTGGATTACCTAAAACAACATTCCCAGACTAGATTGAGGATGAGTACATTATTTTCAGATCCTGCATGTGTTTTCCTCATCTCAATAAAGCTGTGCTATGAGGTTCATGTAGAAAATTATTTGCCTCTTGATCAAAAACCCATCCGAGCTTTAAGAATGCATAGTTTTTACTGGAAAGTTCCCTTTATCTGCTGTGAAAACTTAAATGTCAGACGTTTGCCTGCCTTTGATTCTGGAGATACTTGTTCGGAGAGGACTGTGTTGGGCTAGTACTGACTGTGAGGTCTTTATCCATGTCCTATAGTTGGAAACACTTCAGAGACTGCTCAGTGTTTCACTAAACTCTGTATCTTGAGGAAAAAAAGTTGCAGATATATTTTCTTCAAAAGAAAGCTGAAAGTCAAATTTATTCGATACAGTGTGCTAGGTGCCTGAAAAGAGATATAATACAGTAACTTAGTGAGGATTTGGTAAATGATTCAATGTGATCTGCAAAGTGTTGAAAAGCTTCTCTGTTCATCTTCTCTGTAGAGATGGAACCATACCTAACACATGATTACACACACGTGCAGATTTCATGCTCCATTACTCTTCCCTTTTTTATTTGCCTTTCTCTAATGGTGTGCATGGAATATGCCTTATTACAGAGTTATTCTGTTCATTTGAATATGTAGAAAAGTGCCTATATGGTAATGTCAGTAAGGCAAATAAGATGAAAATTTGTACATCTTTACTATTAATCACCAGTGAGCATTTTATATACCAACGTTAAAAAACAAAATCTTATACCTCAAATGTACTTCATCTTTTTACAATCAACCAAGCAGTGGTACATTCCACCACAGCCACTGATGGGAACTTAAAAAAAAAAATGTCCAAAATATGAAGAGTTTAACTCCTTATTTGCCATTTCTGGTAATTGTTGGAACACGGGCAAGTTTATTAATTTAATAGGATAGCTTTATTTTACAAAGGTATGGAAAGTTTACAAAGCAGTATATAAACTTATATCATTAGTTGCATTTGCACTAA